>JAAAKL020008196.1:0-16149 GCA_010016065.2 Carybdea cf. marsupialis auct. non (Linnaeus, 1758)
AGACACTGTAGCATGCTCTCCTCCACGGAAATCTTTCGTAAAAGGCGAAAGATTTGTTCGCTGCTGAAGGAAAGCCGGTTTTGTTGGTTTGCTTAAGAAAATTCATGTAGTTATATCATAGAAACACATGGGTTATAGTTGCACTTTAAAGTATTTGCTATTTTACTTATTAGCATATGCATAGTAATCTTCTTCGTTTAAAAATGTCAAATATACTCCAGTTGATTGGTATTATGGTGTATAGTAAGTTGTAAGTCCTGTAGAACATTAGGCCTACAGATATTTCCCTATTGTTTGATATTTGTACCTGCCCCTAAACACTATTTGTTCACTACCCACTACATGTATTTCTGAATAGGGAATATCGTTTTATCCCCCCTCTCCCACAAACTACAAGTACACCAAATATACTACGGTAACATCCATAGGAGATATGATTGTCACAAGGATGGGAGAAGTAGATTTAAAGGTATAGAGGAAAGGTAGAGGACTTGGGCATACGCTGTAGGGAAATTACGTAGGCGAAGTAAAATGGTTGTAGCGGACTGTAGGAGAAACGAGCTCCTGAAATGTAGGGGAAAGTAGGGGATTTGAGCATGCGCTGTAAGTGGAAACAGCACGTCGAGAGTGGCAGCCGTGGTCTGCTCCGAGACCAAACGTTCAACAAGCTGACAATTCGCAAGACGAGCTTCATACTATATTGATATCTAGCTAGAGCTAACTTTTGTATGTTAAGTAAATGACGTCCTGAATTTTTTTAAAGGGACGGGAGGCGAGACCCTTCCTAGTCAATTTTAAACCACTTTACAGTGCAAATCAACTCAAAAAATTGCTGAATGCAAAAATATCCCTTTAGAAGCTAACTAGTCGGATTACTCCAAAAAGGGTTGGCTCAAGCCTAGAGAGGGTACCCAGTACCCCCCTTAAATACACCACTGATTCTCCATGTTCTTGTTGATGGAAATGTTAAAAGGAGGCATAACCCTCCCAGCGGCGTAGTCAGGTCATCTTTGTTGGGTATGCTAATTATGTATTAGAATTTTTTAGGGCATGCTCCATGAAAAAATTTACCGGTGTCCGGGATGCAGCCAGGGGATGCAGCCAGGGGATGCTTTCCAATATTGTCTATTTTGTAACCCAGAAGCACATATTGTGGGAAATTCTTATTTAAGATTTTTCTTTATTGAGATTTTACTTAAGCCAGGGTATGCTATTTTACCTTGATGGGCTTTCTTAGGGTATGCTTAGCATACCAAGCATACCCCTGGCTACGCCACTGAACCCTCCAGGAAAAAAAGACTTACCTACTCAATCTTTTAGTGAGCTTGGTGAAAACAGGTTAGCAGTGGCACGCACTTGAGAAGGGTAACAAAGGTCGAAGGATTTTTATAGCTATTGCGCAAGCGCTGTTAACAGATTTTTGCGCAAACAGTTCCTGCTCGTTTGTGGAGCGTTCTAGTTCACAGTGTACTATCGGCAGCACTGCGGAGGTGCAGAGACAGCCACCGTTAACTCCGGCCTCAAGGGACTTGCGGCCAACAACATATCTCGTACTCAGATCTTGTAATTCTTGTGCATGCAACGTACCTCTGTAACCCTTTCACAGGCTGGACTGAAATTGTCCGAAATGGCTGGCTTGGTAAAGCGAGTGTTCGTTTGCGGGGTTGGAATGACGAAGGTAACGTAAATATGGCAGTGTAACTTTGCTCATGTACATTATGGTCAAATCTAGTACCTATATCGTTTAGGATATGCATAGAAGAGATTTCATTATATTGCAGAAACTGATGAAGACCATTTATTACCGTACGTTTCAAGAACTTGAAAGAAGACATTCACCCCTTTTCTTCATGCCCATGGCCCAACCCCACCCACCTCTCTATGAGGATGGCACCACGTAGGGAATCGTTCAATTGTGTTACTAGTACGATAGACATCGGTAAATAATTCTCATAGTAGTCTTTTTCCAAAAAGTAAACGTTATTTACATACTTAAACGGCAGGTCATGACTTATTGTTGTTTCGTTCAAAGTACAGTTGTGGCGTGATGCGGTCGCTGACCATACTTTCGTATGCACCTAATTTTTTTATAAGAACATAGTTTATAAGAACGCAACCCTTGAAAATGGTAAAAGTTAAGAAAGTCTTAAGAGCGAAGTAGGCTTAAGTTGGGCTAATATTAGGAACATTCCATAGCTGGTATTGATTTATATATATATTGCACAGTAAACGATAATTCCGTTCTTCTAAATCTTTGTATGGACGCCCAAATCCCAACAGTTTGAAAATCATCAGGAAAATCGATTTAGTCGGATGATCGAATAGTTCCTACAAAAGCATTCGCCGTTCCCCCAGGGGGAGGAACTCATTGACTTTCATAACGGGGGTGATCATGTACACTTTTGAGGTCTGAGATTCAGAAGACTAATTTTCTGACAGAGCTGGCATCAGTCGTTTACAGTCTACTTGCCTGTGTTCATTTGCTAGAAAATAAAGGAAAACAGGGTTTTCGGAACTAAGATATTAAGAACATGAAGGCTTTATATGATTCAGGATTAAGAACATTTTAAGAACTTTTAAGGCTTACTTTTCAAATATCTAAGAACACTTTTAAGCCTTGAAGAATTCCGAATGTTCCCATAAAAATTCCGAAAAAAATAGGTGTTCATGGATTTTTCACCATAAATGAATGTATTTTGAGGAATAACTTATGAGAGTACGTGATAAATCAAGGAATTGGCAGCACTGAATAAAATAATACTAAGTGATAATAGAAAAACTTAAAAGAGACCAAAGTACTTGTAAGCACATATTTCTTTAAAAATGAAAACACTTATTGGCTTCAACCTGTTTCATCAATCTGAGTAAACTCCTGTTGAAGACAGCAGAGGGGTTTTCAGTAGGCCTACTAGGTTGTAAATATGCACTTAAGTCTGATAAGAGTGTCTGCTGGGCCTTGAGCATCCTTACGAGGAAAAGAGCTGGAGTCAAGGGTCATTAGATTAAAATTTTGAATAAGGGGGTCAATTAGTATCATGGAGCAAGAAGCAGAGTAAGAGTGGGCAATTCACTTAGTGAGGAGTTTGAGGTTAAGGTGGGTGTACATCAAGGTTCAGTGTTGAGTCCCCTACTCTTTATCATTGTATTGGAATCTTTATTGAGAGAGTTTTGTGTTGGTTGCTTTTAGGAGCTGCTATATGTTGATGACCTAGTCATTGTGTCTGAATCTCTTGATGAATTTCTTCAGAAGTTCAACTGCTGGAAGAATGAACTGGAGGGAAAAGGCATAAAGGTCAACATGACCAAAACAAAGATTATGATATCAGGAAGGGATTTGAACACCCTTCATGACTCAGGCAGATATCCATACAGTGTATGTCCTAAAGGTGTAGGCCAAAATTCTATCCTTTATGGTAGTTGTAATGTGGATTCTAAAAAAATCTCACTTATATCAAAGGCAGATTAGTGGAGAATCCATCCTTCAAGTGTATGAGATGCCTTAGCAGGCACACCCTGTTGATGTGAGACAGTGTAAAGAGGTTACAGTGAATGGTGTGTCACTTGAGGTTGTTGACTGTTTTATCTATCTTGGAGATGGCATCTGCCCTGGTGGTGGATGTAAGCTTGCTACTGTCATCAGAACATGTTCTGCCGAGGCAAGCTTAGAGAGCTTCTCCCCTTGTTAATTTGTAAAGCAATATCTCTACACACCTGTAGTAAGCTTTACAACAGCTGTGTATGTAGCACAATGATCTATGGATCAGAATGTTGGGCGCTGTGTCATGATGACCTTAAGAGACCTCTACGCAGTGAAAGAGCTATGCTTCTAAGTATGTGCCATGTTAAGAAGGGGACAAGAGTCAACACCACTGAACTTCTGGCATTGCTGAAATTAAAACCCTGGGAGAATGTTCTAAGATGCAACAGTTTGCGATGGTTTGGGCATGTGAAACAGTGAAAATCGTGGATCAATGAATGCACCACTTTGGAAGTGAAATGACAAAAGAGCCTTGGATTTCCTAGAAAATCTTGATAGGAGTTGATTGATGATGGCCTTAGGAGCCTGAACGTGACACAGGATATGGGTGAAGAAAATGGAGATCTTTACTGAGGATTCTTAAGTCAAACACACGTCTATAAATGGATAGTGAGTGATATATATATTAATTGATAGATCTTGATACATACTACAAGAATATCAGCTTACCTTAGACCTTAGTTCATTCCGTGCGATGTTGCACATTGAGCCACAAATCTCTGCCAACAGTTTCTGTCTTGGGCTAGTGTCTTCACATCTATCCAATTTCTTCCCTTCCTTTTTCAAATCTTTCTGTACACTATGCATTTTTGGTCTCTTTCTTGCTCTCCTCTGACCTCTAGGGACCCATTCCGCTATCACATTTGCTATACTTTCTTCACCCATTCTACAGATATCCCCATCCACATCAATAATCTTTATTTAATGATACTCTCAATTGTTCCTATTCCAGCTTTTCTTCTCACTTCTTCATTTGACACATGGTGTGTGTATGCTATTGACATAATCTTTCTCATTCACTTTTGATGAAAGGCTTCAATTTTCTTGCTGTCCTTGTCTTTTTATTCCCATGTTTCTGAGGCATACAGCAGTGCAGATAGAACGGTTCCCTCATCAATTCTCATCTTTAGTCTGACTGTCATTTTTTTCCCTTTCCAGACATTATTCATTTGGCAAAAGCTCCGCTAGCATTTCCTATTCAAACTCTGATCCACCCTCCTTGCTTATAATGTTCCCTAGATACTAGAATTTGTCCACCTCATTCATCTGATTTCCATCCAGCATGATTCCTGACATACAGTCTGCATTTTCCCCAACTTTCATCATTTTACACTCAGTAATATCAAAACACAACCCCATCTTCTTCATCACAGTTTGTGCCCCTGTTTTAGTCCATAGCAACATACTATTATTTTGATCCAGCATAGCAGAGTCATTAGCAAAGTCCAAATCAAAGATTCACCCATATCAACTCTGCAGCCTTCTATTTCTGCCTTCCTTAATCCATAGTCAACCATCAACAGGAATAGAAATTTTGATAGAACATCACCCTGTTTGATACTGGAAACTATTTCAAGAGTATCCGTGGTACTTCTTTCATTCTTATGCAACATTTACTATTCCTGGAGAAAGTCTTCATCATCCCAATCATTTTATCTGGGATTCCATATGACCTAGCAGTGCTCCACATTACCTCTCTGTGTACTAAATCAAAGGCATTGGAGAAATCAACACAATGGATTATAAGGTTCCGCTGTTATCCTTTGATTATCTCAATAAATGAATAGCATCTGTACAAGATCTTCCTCCCCAAATTCCAACCTGTTGTTCTCTAAACCTCTCATTTCTCAACCTCCCACTTCTCACCCTTGCATTTCATTCGCTCTAGCAGAATGGATGTCAACTATTTTCCTGAAACAGACAACAGAGCCACTCCTCTTGCACAATCACTCAGATCTCCCTTTTTAAGTAGATTCACAACGAGTCCTGTTTCCCATTTCTCAGGTATTTGTTCACTTTCCCAAATTTTATTACATGATTGTGTCAACTTGTTCCAAGCTTTTGAACCTGCATATTTCAGCATTTCTGGATGTACCCCTTCAAGCCCTGGTGATTTTCCATTTTTAACTTCCTTATTCGACATGCAACTTCCTGCAGGGTGATTTCATCACAATTGATGTCTAGCTCTAACAGATCCTCAAAGTTAACTTCTATTCTTTCCTCAGGTTCTGGCTAATTTAACACTTCTTGAAAGTGCTCCATCCATCTTTTCACTTGATCTTCATGTGTCTTGAGCATTGTTCCATCCTTTCCTTTTACTAGTATAACAGTTGTTCTCTTGGGCTTTCCTCCAAGTAAGTGAACTTTGTTGTACACTGTTCTCTTATCATTCTTCTTTGCTACTTTGTTAGCCATGCGGTCCTTTTCTTCCTACCATCTTTTGTCTCTTCTACATGCTACTTTGACTTCTCTGTCTAGCTTGTTGTATTTCAATTTCTATTCCTCACGTTCGTCAGAAATGTTTCTCTTTGCCTTTTTCTCTTATCAATCTTTTCCCGTGATTCTTTGCTGATTCATTCCCCATGTGGTTTCCCTCTTTTGTGGTCAAGAACCTTAGTTGTTGTCTCTACTACCACATTTCTAAATCTTTCTCAGTGACTGTTCACAGTGTCTCACTCTGGTTCTTCTGTTTCTAAGGCTTGAAATTGGTTTTTCAACTCGATGTGATAATGGCAACTTGCTTTAGGACCCTTAAAAAGGTTTATTTTAAGAGGTTTTATAAAAGCAACTGTTGAGCTTCTTTTCTTAAACTTGATCTTACAGCTGGCTTTGATAAGGAATTGGTCACTATAGACATCTGCTCCAAGGAACACTCTGGAATCAGTGAATGAAGATCTCCATCTTTGTCTAGCACAAATAAATCTATGTATCGTTGAAAGTCTGTCCATCTGGTAAAACCCATGTACCCTTTTTTATCTTTTTATGATTAAAAAAGGTTTTGCTCAGGTTAAGACCATTTGTTCCACAAAATTCAAGCGGCCTTTGCCCATTGTCATTTGTGATGTTTCCAGAACTAAAAGGTCCAACTACTGTTTCAACAGCAACTCTTTATTTTCCAACTTGTGCATTGAAATCTCCCATAATCACTTTAATGTTGTGGTGAAGGATCCCACCTATAACAGACTTTAGCTTTGCATAGAAACTTTCCTTTATTGTGTTGTCCATAACATGTGTAGGTTAATAGGCTTGTACTACAGTGCGCTTGGCATGAGCTGATTTAAATTGTGCCCAGATCTACCTGTCAGATACTGGCAGCAAGTTTATTAAGGACATTTTGGCTCTTGGCCCAATAATAATGCCCACTTCTCTCTCATGAGTATTTCCTCCTTAGTACAGGACCAGACACTTATCTGTTAAGATCCATGATCCTTTCATCTCATCTCAGTCAGACCTATGATGTCTTACTTGTAATAATCACTCACTCTTTTCATTTGCCCTAGTTTTTGGGTCACATTTAGGGTTCGCACATTCCATGTGCCCAGGTTTGTCTTTGATTTGGCTGATCAGATAGGTTCATCCTGCTAGTAGAGTCCAAACGGCTTTGTCCACTACCACTCATACAATACTTTACTGTTTGCCTTCTCTGCCACCAATGACATAACCTTTGTGTTTGGTTTGACTTGTAGTTTCAGTAGCAACCCCAGGCTCTAAGAAAGTAGACTTAAGGTCCTCCACCAGCATCTAGGTATCAGAGGCCATTGTCTCCAGTGTTGCACAGACAAAAGAATCAGTAGATCTTGATGAGTACTACAAGAAAGTGCAGGGGCAAAATTGTTGGGGGTTAGGAAGCTGAAGCCCCCCAATATTTAGGGTCAAAGTATTTTTTCTCAATACTGTCTGATCACAAAAGCTTTTAATGGTCATAGATGAGAAAAGAATTTCAACAAATTCCCACAGAATTAGACTGACAATTAAGCTTTGATTAAATGTTTGAACATTCAGCATAAACGAGCTTTGCGAGCTACGTCAAGCTTAGATTTACATTTTCTCAACACTTTAAAACATTTTAGGAGAGGTGCCATTGTTACCTTGGTATATCAGTAGCAGTTGCATGTTTTTTTAGTATTACTTGATAATGACATCCTGATGGTGTCAGAACATTGCGTTAACCATTTTACGCTCACATATTTAATAAAGGTTACATCAAAGGTTAGACTGATCAAATGATTAACTAAAGTAATAAACTTTACAGTTCTAAGATGTCAAAGCATATCCTTGTTATTTTTGCTGATAATGTTATCATCTCAGTCCAACTCACAATGGGGAAGTTCATGTTTGTTGATTGTATGCACTGGACTTGGTTGTTTTAAGCTGTGATGATTCCACTCGAAGAGAATGGTAATAGAAAAATTGACATCAGTTGTGTTTTTTGTGTTTTGTTTAAAACCTTCATTCAATACAAGACAGTGTTGTGACTTAAAGCTATCGAGTTACTTTCAAAGAAGTAGATACAGAATATAAACAAAAAACAAATGTAATTAAAGAAAAAACAATTTTTAAAATGTTAAAGATTTACAACAAGATAGTGATTGACATTAGATTGAAAAGTGTTGAGATCACATGTAAGAGGAAGGCAATCTGAAGCCAGGGAGTTCCAGATCTTTGCAGTCCTACAGAAGAAACTGTTAGCATAGAAATTTATGTTTGTTTTAGGAATAGAAACTAAAAAGTCATGCAGTGATTCAGCATAATGAGTGGACCTTAACCTCGTCAGGGGAAAAGGAACCAACTCAGCCAATTCAAAAGAATACTTACCAAAGTATTTAATATGGATAAAAAGCTGGAATGCTTCTTTAATCAGTTGGAGTGTAACAATGAATGTATCCATGAATATAGAAAAGTAGGATTTATAATAGATCTCAATTTTGGCCATTTCGACTCTGTTTCTGGATTATTGTGAACTCGCTTTTCTTGTTGGCCTTCTCATTCTGTGCTGTTGTGCAAAGTCGAAGAGAGAATTTATTAACACTGCAGGACTTTTGTAGTCTTTACGCAACCACAGCAGCTTTAATTTTGCTTTCAAATTTGCTACATGCATTTCACCAGAAATTGCCCTTTAAATCTTGCTAGGGGGAGTATTATTCCCACAGACATCAGTTACCACACTACTCATTAGATTTCTAGCAAGTACTGATGAATATACCATTTTTCTCTATTTTTAAGTTTGAGAAGCCAGGAAGGAGAGATAACTTTGACTACCCTCAAATGGCAAAAGAAGCAGGTATGTATGAGAATCCTTATTATTGGCCCCACTAATAGAATATGCCCCATAATTTATTGATCTGGGCAAACTCATATGTAATGCAACCCTTTTTTGGATTGCAAAGGTATACTGAGCCACTGTGGTCTAGTGTTTAAGGAATCAGACTGAGATGCCAGGGGTTGTGGGTTTGAATCCTGCCCAGCCTGATATAAAGACTATCGGTTAGGTAAGGCAATGGGAGACCACACCTGTAAATGTGCTATCTGCCCAGGACATTGCTGACTCTGCCTGGGCAATTGGCTATGCTAGAAATCGAGTATGCCACCAAAAATGGTGTACTACGTGAAGTATAGCTATACAAGACATCAATAATCTGACTAGACAGTAGATAATTAAATATCTTTATCAATGAATCTATAGGCATATATGCACATACAGAAAATGCATACATTGTCACAATTTGTGAGGTTAAGATTTTAGGGGGGGGGGGGGTAATTACAATTATCTTGAATACTATTAGCCTATTTGTTACACATGGAAATAACCCATGTAAAAGTGTGCTATTGAAACTAGTAAGAACCATAATCACAAACTTGGGAACTCCAGCACCAAACTCTCTGATGTAGCCATTGCTGTAAATAGTGCAATAGGTAAGGTCATGATTTGGGAGGAAAATCCATAATCTCACCATGACCAGAATCATAGCCTTTTTGTCCCAATTTTGCTGAAATGCTTAATTGTTCTCTCAATCCTTCATTCTCTTTAATTTTAACCTTTTCCAGTTTGTTGACTGGTTGTTAACTGCTGATCAATCTTTGTTTCCTCTTTCCATTGTTTCTTTCTTCTGTAGGCCAGATGCATCCTTTGGCATCTTTTCTCTGCATTTTATCAGTTCTTCCTTTTCCTCCTCTTCATTTAACTTATAACATTATCACTCCCTTAATCATCGTCTTTTCTTACCGAATGCTTATACCATGGCAAACAACTTTCACTGACAATATCATGTATTGCAGCCCCCAATGCTACCAAAGCTGCTAATTTTATTCAAGTTTTCCTTTCATTTAATCTCTCTCCACAAATAAGGCATAGTATTCCTGTTTTACATGTAGTAGTCTCTCCTCGCCCATTCACCTTTGCATACCATGGCTCTGCAATGTATGAGAGCTTACACTGTGGCAACATGGGATATTTATGTTCTGTAGCGAATTTACATAAATCTGCAGGTGCTTGGACTTCTACTGCCATTTTTGTTGTTAACCATTTATAAAGCTGTAGGAAATACAAGCATTGTATGAACACATAGGTCTGATCTATATAAGTGATGTGTTGAGATGACAGTATGGCATCTACTTACTGAATGTTGCAGTAAAAACCTGTGTTTAGTACTTCAGTGATGACACTGAATAAAACAGATTGACTGTAGTGTTAGAACGTTTTCTTTATGTTTCTTTTGCTTAACATAGGAGTTTCTAGTCCTTCCTCTGGGTTGCATTTAATGTAACCAATAACTCTGTCAGGAGTCATCAAATAGTTTGAACATGGCTTTGTAGAGCAGACGTACCATTTACAGTTATATAATGACATATAGTTTCTTTTGTTTAACCTTGTTTCCCAGGTACAAAGGCACTTGATGATGCTGGTGTTACATTTGAAGATATCGAGCAAGCAGCAGTAGGATATGTGTATGGTAAGGACAGCCCTTGCCTATATCAATTTAAGATGGTAGTATTGTATTTTGGGAAGTATGCACTCTCCCATGAAGGCTGTCTCCTGGAACAACAAAGCTCCTTCAATCCCTGTGTGTCATGGAAACTCTTCCTGCAAAGTATAATGGAATCAAAGCAAAGAAGTCTAGTTCAGATGCCTCTTTATTCTGCATCCCTGTAATGGCCAATACATGTGGAATATACATTTTGATGCATTTGCTTTTCATAGCATAACCCCATTCCACCAAACAGTGTTCAAAATGTTGTACATTGGCCAGACATTGCTTATTTTCTCCAATCATGAGCTTAAATTTGGCACAACAGTTTAATTTGCCTTTATTGCACGTACATGTAAAGTTGATGCTGCTCAGAATATACTTGACACACTAAAGGTTAACCTCCAAGCTATTATACATGGAAAGTGATGGACCTAGTTGCTGATAATGAAGAGTAGAAATGAGGTAGTTTCGCAGTAATAGTGGAATAATCTATGCAGAAGAAGAGTGTTTATCAACCCTGTTATATTTAGATTCAATAATAGATAGAAGATATTGTTGGCCTAGCATATATTACTCAAAAGCATTTTTGACTCCACCATTGCATATTACACATAGAGTGACAGAATAAGTGAACCTTTTTTATTATCAAACCCCCCTTAGATTGTTATTTGCATGGGAGTTCAAGTATTTGGTCTGTCACATTGCCGATGTGTTGATAAAGTGCCATTCCATTTAAATGGACATTAAGCCATCCCTTATATAAGGTCACTTTTCTCCGTTTTCCCTGGCGAGGCAGCTTATGTAAAAGAATTAACAGTGAATTTGAATATCATTCTAACCACTGGGTAACAATGCATATGAAGCCATCAGTTTTTGTTTAAAAATCTACCGTGAAATATAAAGCTTCTCGTAGCCTTTGATACCCCTTGTTTATAAATGAATCATTAAAAATAGCTTGACTAGAATTTTGATGTTGATAATTTTGTGACCTTGTTAAACTAGACACTTTCAAAACTAGGTACTGTTCATTGTGAAATATACACCTAGAGTAGTTAATGTTTTTTCATAGGATGTATGGTAAACTATGTTTTCATGTGGTAATTTAGGGAATAATGATGTGTTTTTTCCTGAAATATTATTTGGCATGGGAGTTTTTTATGTGGAGATATAAATTAGCCCGAGGGCCAAGTGTTTTTCAAATTTAGGACACACATGATAATTATCCAGCTGGTTACTAAACAGTGAATAGCATGCAGGATAGCAATCAACAAGGAGGTACTGGAGGTACCCCATTGGTTTGCTGACTTTCACTAAGTATGGGAAAGTATGTGTGCAAAGCATCATCATATTGTAAATATTTAAGCTGTGGCCATCCTAGTAGGGCTTCACTTTCCACTGTCATTAAGACCAGGCAAGTTGTGACAAGAGTTAATGATAAGAATTTCCATCATACTGAGGCCAAACTGGCTTACCTATTTCATGCATTGTACCAGTTTATTTTAGTTGGTTACAATGTACAAATTGATATTGTTAAATTTACAAATCACTAGTTCCTTTTTTGTAGTGAGTCAAACGTTAATGCAACTTGCACTCTCGTAAACTCTATCTAGCTTGCCAATTTTGATAAATTTCTGTTTCAATAGCTTAGTGCAATTTCTTTTTTAAGTTTAAATTTTCAATGCACCAAGGACACAACATAATTTAATGATGGCCCATACAACTACCTTTGTTGAAAAATATGTTGAAAATACCAGAGTGAACTATTTCTGAAAGATTCAAGAGAGGATTTAGCTTAATAAGAAGATGTACTTCCTCATATCTTTTGGAACAATATTGGTTTTCTTATCATTCTGTGCATGTTTGTGAATGTGAATGCTCAAGTGTCTTCAGATGTTGCTGCTCATCGACTTAAGTGCTCAGGCTGCAATCAAGTGTGCTTTCCTAGTCATCCTCAAACTTTTACATGTACCCATGCAATATGTGCATGGTAAAAGAGGCTTCCAAGTGTCCAAATATGTGCCATTGAAGTATCTGGGTGGCACCATGTAAACATAGCCTTAAAAATCAGTTGATTTAAGAGCTACTGCAATTTGCAACACCTCTTGATGCTGTCTATTGAGAACTATTGTTCTAAACTTTGTTGTGTCAATCTGCTGTGTAGCAAATCCAGTTAAATAACAGATATAATGAAACAGAGACATTTTGTGTACTGCCAATTTAGCAGTGGCCAGAGAATGTGAGTAAGTACTTCAGAATTCAGTTGTTTGCCAATACCTTAGATCATAGTTTTGTTTGGAAACATTTTGGTGATGATGATGATAATAATGATGTTCATGATGACAATGACAATGACCATGATGACAGGGATGAAGTTGATTATGATGATGGTGGTACTGGTGGTGATTGCAATGGTGATGATGACAATTGTGGTGATCATAATGACAATGATGATGATAGTGGTCTTCATGATAACAATGACCACGACCAAGATGATAAGGACGACAATGGAGATGATGGTGATGATATTGATAATGATAATGATGATGATATTTTCACATTAGCATGCCTCTTGTTTTTCAGGGGATTCAACTTGTGGACAGAGAGCAGTATATGAACTAGGTATCACTGGTATTCCAGTTTACAATGTAGGTAAACTTCTTATTCTACAATTTCTCCCTTTTATTGCCAATCATACTTCACTATTGTTGACCTTCAGATGGTATTTGACCATGTGCACAGAAAGGTTCTTTGGTGAGCTATAAGAAGAGCGGGAGTCAACAAGCGGATAGTGAAGGTTGTGACCTGCATGTACAGCCATGCCTATAGTGAAATAAGAGCAAACAGCTTTTACATCAACAAGGTCATCCACACTGGCATTCACCAAGGCTATGTATTATGCTCACTAGTAATCCTAATTGTACTGCATGCTCTCTCAACAGAGTTCAGAACAGGATTCCCCGTAGAACTCCTTTATCCAGACAACTAGGTAATCCCAGCTGAGAATCCTGAAGTGCTTTCTTCTAAGCTGAAGGAATGGGAGTTAAATCTTTGAATCTTAAGAAGGGAGGTCTTGGTGTAAACATACAATTTACAATGACACACTGGAAGTGGTGGACTTTTTCTGCTATCTTTTTGCTGAAGAGTGGAACTAGCAATGCTAGTCTGGATGATGATGATGATGATGATGATGATGATGATAATGATGATGGTGATGATGATGATGTCGTTTGGTCCTTGTTAAATTTGCATAGCCTAGAAAGAAGTTAAAACCTAGGGGATAGGTTTCAAATATGTTGGTCAGACGTTTTCTTTAAATGTTATTGCTATGTAAGCCTAATGATCCTCTAGGATGATGAGAGCTGATTGAATCCTTTCTGCAATTGACTTTGCATACCACTGCAGTAACCACAACTAAAACCAATACAACCACCACTATCATCATCATTATTGTTACCATCCATATGTTTCCTTTGTTCAGCACAAATTCCTTGCATTTTCCCACAAACCATGCTGATATGTTTGCAACGGCCATGTCCAAAACAAATCATGCCAAGCATATATAGGTATGCTTCCAAATCTTTTCAGCTCAGGTTTTTAATTGCATATTCAAATGTACGATAGTTGTTGTAGGATGCACTGTCTTAGAACCTATTGCACTGTATCCTAAATGGACTATGTGGAATGTTTACAAACTGGATGCTTTCAATGCCTCAGCATTTGGAGTTTTGAAGTTTGTACATGAACAGTAGGATAAGGATACTTGTAGGCATACAGGATGGGGACATGGGCGGCATTGTTCCTCCTATGTTATGTTGGAATTTATGCAGAAACTATTGCCCATATTCAGGCAGAAAGGAGGGAATGATTATTGCACTACTTCTATTCAGTTATTTTCTTTAAAAGAAAATGTGAAAATGACTGCCAAGTTCAAATTTTCATTAATATTTCTGATCTAAAATCTGGGTAGGAAAGTTGTATACACTAGTCTGTGCACCATACTTCCTATGGTATTGAATCTTAGCTAACAGGTATACATGTGAGCAGCAAGACAGAAAGCACAAGGTTGTTTTTATCTCCATACATTAGTCAAATCGTAAGGGAAGTACACTGAAAACATGAGACATGCTCTACTCTTTGCTAGTTGATTTGGTTTGCAGAGGGGTGTTTATAGCTTGGTCCATACGAAAGATGTATACACCCCTCTGTATACATCTTTCGTACGGGCCAAGCTATGCTTTGGGGTCAACAAATTTGATAGTAATACAACATTATCTCCAGATATAAAAAACCCTTCTAAAGTGAAGTTTAGAAATGTGTTATGTACGTTATATGTTTAAGTACTTCTTGCTTTATTTAGACAGAAAACATGTACCTTATGTCGAAAACAGTCACAACAGAGGTTTTTAAACACGATCAGTTAATGTTAGATAGAATTAAATAGCGATTGTCAGACAACTGTTTTGGAACTTTGAGTAGCATATTTTCTGTCTTACCCCTTAGTATCCTATTCTGGTATTGCTCTACATTTATCTACAGAGCACTCTTGTTTGCAGTTACTTAACACGTTGTGTTATATATCTTTCAAAGTATTGATTTGATTGAAGAGTAGAAGAGAAGATTTCCTACATAGTGCAATAGTAAAGTCGACAATCCTGGTAGTCGATCCCGAATTCTCACCACCACCAGCAACCTTTATTTTGGTTCACTGTTAGCTTCATCAAGTACTTCATGTTTAATGAGTTCGATACTATGTAGTTCATGACTGCTTGTGTGTCTGCCTGAGTACTTATATCAGTGAAATGGCACTGATGACACTTCTCAAATTGTATATGATTTTTAACAGGTAAACAACAATTGTGCTACCGGATCATCAGCATTATTATTGGCAAAACAAATGATAGAGAGTGGTAAGGATCATCATTCTTCAAAACTTCCAGTCTAACTTTATGCAAGCTCTTTTGGCCACATCCTTCCAAGTGGATCCATGTTGACATTTTCAGTTTTCATTTACTTGACATGACAAAATAATAAATTAAACCGCAGTGTTTGGAATTTTTTTATGGCTGTGTATATCTCACAAAGGAAAGCAATTGATACATTGTATACAGTAGCTTTTAAACATTACAAAGCAATTCTATCTCACTGGTTAATGAGCTCATAAAACGATGCAGTTTAGACAGGAGCTCCATTCCTTTAGGTTTTCAACCAGACGCCCCAGGGAGATTGCGAGTGCCTACCATAGCTAGATGTGTTTTTGTTTGCCTTGTTTGTATTTACATTTGATCAGTTCAATATATTGATGTTGCTTTCTGTGCTTTCGTGTTTGCGGTGTATCCAATATCATTATTTTCACACTTGAATTTGGTGATCAGATTTGTACTGATTTACTTCGCGTTTACCAAGTAAGAAGCCCGACGTTTCTGCTGTTACCAGTTGGCGCACTCTTCAGTTTTGCATGCTTTTGTCAGGTATTATTGCTGTTCTCACATACACCGTTCGAAGCCCTCTTTACCCGAAAATGTCCATACGAAAAATCTATCGAAGTATTAGACGCACATTATTTTTTAATAGATTATTAGTGGTACAAAATCCCAGAATTGCTTTAAATAAAGAAGACATCTTGTTAGGTTGAAAGCTTTTTCG
>JAAAKL020008197.1:0-16149 GCA_010016065.2 Carybdea cf. marsupialis auct. non (Linnaeus, 1758)
TTGCACTGTTATTATCATTATTGCAATTATGATAACTATAATTATAATTATTATCATACAATTATTATCAATTTTTATTATGCATACAGGGCAAGCTTTAAGCTTTTGAATATAGCAATTGCACTGTTATTATCATTATTGCAATTATGATAACTATAATTATAATTATTATCATACAATTATTATCAATTTTTAGTATGCATACAGGGCAAGCTTTAAGCTTTTGAATATAGCAATTGCACTGTTATTATCATTATTGCAATTATGATAACTATAATTATAATTATTATCATACAATTATTATCAATTTTTAGTATGCATAACGGTCAAGCTTTAAGTTTTTGAATATAGCAATTGCACTGTTATAGTAATTTTTGTAATGATGATAACTATAATTATAATTATCATCATACGAATTATATGATGGCTGATGTAATTAAAGAGATGATTCTGTATTACAGATCGTAGTCCATCACTCTTCACCCTTACAGGATAGCTTAAAACCTACTTGATTCTCCTCCCATCCTCGATCACAACTTGTAATAAATGCCCGCCTCGACATTATCATAAAAGACAAAGATGTATTACATGCCATCGGAACTGAAACAAGGTTAGAACTAAACTACAGAAGAAAACAAGCCAAAAAAGAGTATCTTTGTTCTTTACCGTAAATTTTCTAGATATGACTATGATTGCAATGGGAGGACTTGATAAAGACAGCAAATAATTCTTGGATATGCACAATAAATCAACACCGAAACAGAAGGGATTTTTGATTAAGAAAACGTCCTGTATTCCCACTTCTTATTTTTTGAAAATGAAACTCTGACTGGCATGCTCCAGAACTTCTTACTTGGTAAATGTATGATTATATTGTTATTGTTGTTACTGTTGTTATTGTTGATGTTATTGTTGTAAGTTGGGTTGTTTGATCGTCGGTTAGTAATTGAGGGGGGAGGGGGTGTTTTTGATCCTGTTGTTATTTTGTTGTGTTTGTGGTTGGTTTTCTTTTATAACATATATGTATGAGTGTATAACAATATACTTAGATACAAATATATATTAATAAGGATATATATGTATATGTACTTTTTAATATATATTTTCCTTATTCCTAACGTTGTTAAGTAACAATTGCCCATAAAAGTCTGAGAGATGCCTCTCAAGTAAATATCTCACTTGTGAGACAAGTGAGAAAAATTGTATAATTATTGGTCGGAATGCCTCCATCAGCATCATGCTCATAAATGCTGAAGTTCACCTTAACTCCATTTTGCTCGGGAGGGAGGAGGGAGCTAATGGATCCCAGCTAAACATTTCCTTGAAATTTTCTACCTGGGGATGATAGATGCTTGACACTTAATCTAATTTCATCCGCCATCAAATTTTAGTATTTTGGTGCTGTAATTTTTAGCAAATCTCCTCAAAATATTTGTCTAAAAATTGTAGAGAGGTCAAAATTTGACAAAAAGTGGAACTAGAAACGCCTAATTTTGGAGTCAAATTGCTTATAAAAGGCAAAGGCTTGCTGAAAGTATAACCTAACAATGTTTTTTACTCTTATTTATTTGTAGTTTATACAATTAAATTAGTTTCAAAAGTTTACAGCAATATAAATTCTAAAATTTAATTGAAAGGCCAAATTGAAAATGAAAGAAATCTAGCTAAGATCACGTGTCGACGAGTGATGACCGCTGACCTTAGTAAACACGAAAGTCCATATCTAATGAGCTATAGCTCTAAAACTTTTACCACCATTTGCACAGCCACTTTTGATAACACACTAAAATTCGAGAGCCACTTAGAACACACTCTTTCAGTTTGTAGAACAATATTTGCAACACAAGGAATTTCCATGCGCGGGCCTCAAAATTTTGTGTTTAAGAGGATATAAAGATGACAAGCCCTCCGGCCATTTATCTTGTGCTCGATTCAAATCCTCTTTCAACATTTGAGTTTACATATTATGGGTACATTTAGTAAAACCCTTTCTCCTGAATAAGTCCATCCTGTTTACAAACCATTCTAAAATCATGGTCAAGTGCGGAATGCTTGTTCAATATTTGTGTAATTTGTCGATATTTCCCCTGCAGCGCGAAAGTTAGACGGCCATTACACGAAGCAATAATCTCAAGTCGATCATGAATAGCATGTAAGCATCTGTTTGAACGTGTAAGTCAATCGGAATTCAGTCACGTTTGTGGCTCAATTCAAGCAATAGTTTGCTGTTTGTCTTAAGTGTATACTTATAGTCAAACCAGGAATAAGCTCGTGGGTGAGGGGAGGGAAGGGGGATTATAGAGACAAGGCCAAAGCATGTCAAAAAAAGGCAGGCTCCTATGACATACACAGTTATTTACGAGAATCCTTGACATTTTAGCTTTTTTTGTTCGGTAAGGGATTCTTTGTGGTGGAGGTCCTGCCCCTCATTAAACTGCACCCTTTGGTCCGGCTCTGATTTCAATAATATCTACTGTTCCAACACACGGAATACCCTGTAAATTAATGATAAAAGGAGAAACATAACAAGGATTGGAAAATGTTGAGCGCGTTGATCACATTAGGAGATCAATAGCAGGAGTTACTAATTTGAAAATGCTCGGTCACTATAAATGGTACTAACAAAAAGATACCAACGATGATCGAAGCAAAGGGAACTTAGAGAAATACTTAAAGAACATTTTAATATACAGAAAGAATTTCAATTTTAAAATACCTGTGAAGGTGGAAAAGCTCACTTAAATAAACCTTATTTAATATTTTATTACACTAGTATTACTTCACACTGCTTTCCATGTACTGTACGCTTATCCACTTTACACTTTACTTTCATGTCACACTCTTCACTGAATTTGGTTTCCTACTAAAATAAAAACTTCAGCCTCGGAATGATGCAGGTGACATTGCACGGAAAGTGTGGGATATCTATGATGCCAGGGCTAGAGAGGTTTCAGTTTCACAGGTAAATTTCTTCATTATGTCACTGAAAACGAAGTTCTTCAGAATGGCTGGAGATAATGGGACTATTGGTCTCTAATAACAGTACTTAACATTGAGTGATACACTGCTATATGGCGATATAAAACTTTTACTTAAGGTAAACAAGATTACATAAATCCCGTATCAGACGTGCCACTAGCGACTAAATACTGTATAAAGTCCATCTGAAATAGTCCTCTCATATGCTACGTGCAGAGGTGCTCATATTTTGGGGCCAATGTAACAATATACAGTTTATATTTAGTTTGTTGTTCTTCTTGAGCAATCAAGAGGAACATAGATATAGCTACAGACTGCGCCGTTCGGAATTTGTAATATTAAGGAAACAATTTTGAAACGCGAAGCGCTATTTGGTGTGTTGACAATAACAACGATATCATTTAGCGAATTGCAAGCAAATTGACAGGGAGTGAAAAGGAACAGAGATGATGAGCTGTGACAGAGTAGAATTACGATGTACGTACAGCTAGTGTAAGAAGAGGCACTATCGGGGTAAAATAAGCAACTGTTTACAGAGTTTCATTTAAGCACAAAACATCTGACTAACTCTGGTTAAATGAGTTAAAACCTAAATAAAACCTCTAAAAAAGCCAGTAGTTCAGCTAAAGTGCAAAGTAAAAGATGGAAGATAATTTTGAAACCCACTTTCCTGGAGAATGCTAACTCCACTTACAGCATCTTTGTCGCGGACTAACGAATCAGCGATTTTAAACATCTTGTTCTATTTCCTACAAAGTCACAATTAATGCAAACATAAGCTTTAATTATCGAACATTTCATTCGATAGTTCACTTTATGATTTTCAGAAAGAGCCATTCAAAATGTGAGAGCCCAGTAAAACTAACGGATATACACATGACATTCTACCTTTGCAAGCTTATAATTTCTTGATTGTCTCGACGCATGCGCTTACGTTACCATATACTTTTGACTTATTTCTGACTAAACACAAAGTGTTCATTTTATAGCTCGTCCTACCATAGCATAGCGAGCCCGAGTAAGCAGAAGAATTACGTAAGTTGTATAAATGTGCTAATATTCTGACAACAGCAAAGGATCTTCATAGAGTATTATAGCAGATGAACTTTAACTGTAGCAACTTTCGCTCTATAATATTACATATACTCTCCTCGCTTGATGAAATAACGGAACATTCAGGGATGTTAGAAGTTCCATTGGAATAAACGGAAGTAATACGATAGAATGTATCCTAAGCACATCTGCCAGTTGAGTAAGAGGCACTTTCTGTGCTTTATTTCTTGACTTTATCCAAAACAAAATATTTCACTTTTTACCATGGACAGGAAAACTATTTTATGAAATTGTTGAAGATAGGTAAAACTGACCAGTTCCTTTTCATGTGGAAGGCGCTTGGAGTTATGGGATATAGAGTAGCAAAGGCGTATAGTTGTCTACTGCAAGATACAGATCTCTGTCACCAGAGAAAACATTGTTGCTTCTTCCTTTCCGGAGAAACATTGTGAAAAAACTTTAGGTAAAGCACAAATTTTTTTATAAAATTTTAATCCTGGATGACAAGGCGAAAATTATGTCCCCTTCCAACAAAACTTTTCTAAAAGCATCCAAAGTAGTTGAAACCAAAGTTGCGTGATAACATAAAGCAGTCTAGTAAATACGAGTTTTACTGCAGATGATATTCAGAGCAAAGGATATTCGAAAAGTAATTTCTGGTTTAAAAACCCTACAAATTTGGCGCGATCTAACAGACAGACGTCTGAATATTTAAGTCTTAGTGGATAAACTTAAAACAGCAAGTATCAGTTTCCAGACCTATTTCTAAATATTCGCCTGTCTTAAATAAAAAACTCCGGTGATTGTCGAATGGACTTGCCAAAACTTTATCTGGTAGGCGCATACTCCAAGTAGAACTGGACACTATTTCTTCAGTATCCGTAGACTTTTTCTAACAAAGAAACAAGACATCTAAATACGATAATATTCAGTGACGTCTGCTGCGATGTTGGACAGGTTTAAAGATAACAATTTCCTGAAATCAAAGTTCTTACAATTTAATGACTCTTAATCCAATTTCGATAGAACGTTATTACCCTGAAATAAGTAGTAACTACTCAAAATATGTAGAAATTTACCAGGCTAACTTCCTATCACGGCGCGAAAGAACGAGCTGTTACAGCATGGTAGGGCATGTAACAAACTGTTTCTTCGTACCAGGGGCACTTTTTACTAATTAAATCCTCGACCAAAATGTACCCATGGATTTGACCTCATTTTCTGGGTTGTGCTGAACTCTTCGCAAGTAGTGGTGACCATCAAGAAATACTTGCTTGCTGTGGGTGTAAAAGCCAAATTCTCTCCTGCGTACAAACCGCTTTATGAAAGTTTAATTTATTCTTACTGAAGTTAATGACGATGCACCTATTCGTTGATGGAGTGACAAGAGAAAGCTTAAAATTACAAAAGGAGCAAACGGATATTGGGATGGACGCTGGTATTGATGGGCTTGGGAACGAACTTCCGAATACCTTCAAGTCGAGGTCACGTTGATCATTTTCGAGAGCTAGAAATAATCCTTAAATTCTCAGTACTGGTAACGTAAGGTTGGAAACGTTGGCAATTACTGCAAACGCACACAAAATACCAAAAACGGAACCAAGGAAAATGCGAACTTTGGCGAATGGGCTCTATAAAGTTTTGCGAAAGAATGCGCGGAAATTTCTCTCTTTATCTAGATTGCCTATCTAGAATTTAATATGAGTTTAATACACATTTAGCGTATTGTTCTGAGCTTTCCCCCAAAAGTAGTTCAGGTATTTGCAAAATGATTATGAGGATCTGATATCAAATCCCTAAACGATAAACGATAACAAGTTTAATAATAATGAATATAAAAACCCAGCAAAAAGAGCGTAGGAAGACGATAGTGGCAAAGAATTAATCCATGTTTGACGAACACACACAATTTTTTGTACATCGTAAGCTCAGTTTGTAGGTTATCATTGAATAACTGAATAAGCGCAAGCTACAGTTAATTATGGCCTGAAAAGGTTTCCCTGGGAATCAACATCTTTCAAATGCTTTCGAGCCCCTGGCGTGAAGAGTTGCTGGCAATGGCTATGACAGTGGTGATATTACAAATACGTTGTAGTGTTGCCGAAATAAGAAACCGCTAGTAAGAGAAAGTGCTTTCTGTCTACGTAAAGTACGGTCTGCCAAGTAAAGCAGCTAAAGCAACGAGGGGACCAAAATATAAGGATAACCTACTCTAGTAAGGCATTTTCTATTATACAGCTACAAAAACATCTTGCGTCTCATTTCTTTAACTAGCTGCTATTTGCGATGCCACAAGAGAAAGGTTGGTTACATTTCCTGTTATCTGCACAAACCATCTAGACAACAGAACGTGTTTCACGAAACAACCTTGCTTGCAAAGAAAGAAGTAACTTCACATCTGGCGCAATATCAAGTATCTAACATTCTATATAATCAGGGCGGCAACCATTTTGCGTTTACAAGACAGTTTTGCAAGGTCGAATCCGCGGTTGTAGGTACACATGGAGTAGGTTATACTTCAGGTAGATAATATGCGTCATGCAACAGTAAAAACATATCGTAAAATATGTCGATCCACTATGAAAGATAAATAAACTTATGTGAAACCAAGAAGCCGATTTGATCGAATACAAAAAGTAGGTTGCAATTCATATTTTTTAATAGGACATCAAAGTTCTAATCTACCATTTTCATACAACCTCCTTTCATTCTGCAAGGATGGCCAATAGCTCGTCACGTATCATGCAAAATATGACAGCACCGACAGGTTATTCCTAATTAAGAACAACACAACATGTTTGCCTCTTGCGTAACCGTGATACCGACATCTATATGCCAATTTATGTACAAATATATAGTGACTACGACTATATAACGGTATAATATGCTTATCTACACATAGCCATTCTTTAAAGTATCTTTTGGTAGTAGTTAAGATGTACAGCAAAAAGTCAATGAGAGGTTGCCATGTGGTCCAGCATATCAATAAAACACCACGATTCAGTCTCATACATTTTGTCACCTTCTCTTCTGCTTTACTTTTTGCTTCTCTTTTTGTTTTTCCATTTGTCCCATTAACCTATATACCTTTTTTCTCTGCTCCTTGATTTTATCCTCTCTCTTCTTTTCCACTGCAGCCAAAGTCCGATCGTGCTCGCGCTTCTTCTCAAGTTGTTTTTCTTTTCGTTTCCTCATTTTGTCCTTGTGCAATGTGACAATTTCTTGCATTAAGGTGAAAGTCTGGGGTAACACAAAAGATAAAGTGGGTAAAGTACTAAACGTCACGCCGTATTTGTAAGCAAATGGAAAGTGGGTACACAAGTAGCTAAAGTAGGGAATATCAACAAATACTGTTGCCGATTACCGTCTGGGTTTGTTATTTCAGTTCAACTGTGAAAATCATTTATTAATAAACATGGCATGATAGGATTACAACATATATTTAAATCCCGACCTCTCAAATTATTTACTATAGAGCTACAATAAAAAATATCGTGTTTAATAAATACAACTTATTTGGAGAACATACTACTCATAATCACAAACAAATCATATTTTCACACTATTTTAACATTGTGAAAGGCACCTCTATGTTTCGACATGTTCACATCCTCAATATACTATCAAATATAATATCAAATCAAATATTATATCAAATATAATATCAAGTATCGCAATGCATGACTAAATAAAAACTTTGGGATTGACTACAGGGCTCCACGATAACGTAACTGTGCTCACCTTCTTTTCATCTGGCTCCATAACCACAGCACGTCTATGTTCTAGTAACTTTCGTTTACGTTTCCTACTTTCTTTAGGCTTTGATTTAAAAGGTAAATCCTTCTTCAACTTGTCTGGTATATGAAGTGGATTGAATTTTCGATCTTGTCTTTCTATGGGCTATAGGGAAATACAATTTCATTCGCTTTATAAAAAGAAACCGAGAAATCACCACTAGGTTCAAAAGGCAAGCATAAAAATATAGAATAATCTAATAGTAAAATTATCATAATCGACACCAAGGAGATGTAGATGCATATGAATCAATCAATATTATATCAAAACAATAACAACTGCCAAAAAAGGAAACAAGTTATGAAAAAACCTAACAAAATGGCATACGAAAAAAAATCTGAAAATAAATGTAATTATAAAAAAATCCTTAAGGATCAACCATACAGCAATCAGACTGAAGTAAGTTTCAGCTAAGAGAAAAGCTTGCGCAAGCACACTGACTGTTAAGCAGACACATTGAACAGAAAAACCGGCAAAAAGGAAAACTTGCCAACATTACGAATCGCAAGTTAAACGAACTGGCAAACAAAAATAATACTTCATAACGAAAACACGAGAAAGGAGAACCTGATATTGGTACAACCGACAATTACACGACACCAGAACACAAGTATTGCAATTGTTAGTTTGAAGAAGGCACGGAACACCAATACAACTTGAGGTTGAATGGAAAAGAAACCAATTGTAAAGAAATATTGTAAAGAAATATTGAACAAGTTAATGGAGAATGGCTTCGGTATCATTGCTATCACCTTGTAAAATGAATCTTGATTCTGTGGCGCTGATATGCCAAGTTCTTTCCGTAACTGCCCCACAGTACGCATACCCTGCCACTGGCCTTTCTCTCCTTTACGCAGAAGCAGTGACGTAACTGGATTGTAAAATTGTGGGCATTGAAGAGGATACCATGTTCGGAGGAAAACAATATCTGCGCAAAAATGAATAATCCGATGTTAAAAGCTGCTACTCTGCAGTTTAGAAGGACGTAAACGTTGTTGCAGAGCTAGAAACAAACACCGTGTAGTAAATCCAATTATGCTAACAATTATTGCTATATTCTCCTCAGGTATACATGGCACATGTTGCCTGATTAGCTAGCTTATGTGCTTGTAACTTCAAAGCTATACAGATAATGGTTTAATAATCCAGAAAATACTTACTCGAGCACAAGCAGTAAAGCGTGGTCAGACAAAGACCAGGGGTAACCAGGGGTGCCTGGGGGAAGTGGTGGTAGTGGGTGTTGTGTAGTGTCTTTATTGAAAGTTTTTTATTCTTCCACGGAATATTCCTTCTGAAATAGAACTCCACCTTTGCCCTCCTCTCCTCCGTAATGCAGCTAACCTCCTTTCTACCTTAACCGGCTACATATGAGTATTGTCAGGCAAACAAAGATCGGATCTCACTACTGCAGTAGTTGAGACCCGTTATGAATGGTAGTTAGAAGATTACGCTTGAAACTGATCAACATATGCCTCGACTAAGTATGAGAAATCTACTTTTAAATCAAATGAGCCATGCGGGACCTTTATAATACATCATAAGTATCTGACCACAGTAATGTTTATGAACATTATTTGAGTTCATGCTTCCCCTCGTTGTAATCACTCATTGTAAACGTAGTGACAAAGCATAATTTGTTTAACAAAGGCGGACTAGGTGCCTGCGTGCATCCTATCCATGTTTAAGTCCAATTTTATGGCCCTACAATGTGGTACCTTATTTGTTGGCCCCATAATCAGGCGTGGCACTAATACTCTTTCTTAGAAGACAAAACATTAAGAATTACATTTCAAATACTTGAGGGTTGACAAGATATCAGCAATCAATGCAAGATTCTCCGAAGGCCTTACGTTTACTTAGATTGGTTGTAGACGCAAATAGTGAAAATCTGTATTAGTAAAAAATAGATTCTTACCACTCATAAGAATTTTGTCTTCAAATGTTGCTCGGAACGCCCCTGGTGGGTTCTTAAACGAAAAGCGAGAAGAAATATATGATACATATCAAAACCTTCTACACGTATAACTCTACCGACAATTGTCATGTTTTATTTAGTATTATATTTCTAATCCATTCGCTCCATAGCGCAGCACCAAAATCTTCAGTAAATAATAGGGTCAAATGACGTCACTTACAGTACGTATGATTAGTACAACAATGGCGTACTTCTGGCAATCCTCTTTGCTTCATCTTCTATTTGTACAGATATGGAAACGATCTAAAGTATACCCTCAGGCAATGAATGCACATTCAAACAAAACTATATTCAAAATAAACTTTGAAGGAGCACGAATATCAAATGCTAGTGAGCTTCGACGAAGCAAATTCCTTTACGCCCTACAAAGATCTGCCTCGTTTCCATCTACGTGGATTCGCTACTGTGAAAAAAAGGAAGGCGGTTTTCGTAAAATAGAGTTGCAACTTCTAAATATAGTATAAGAAAACCGCCAAGAGTCATTTCCGTGTACAAAACTTAACCAATTTTCAAAGATGATGAATGTGATATGCATCATATAGTTTATAGTCACAGTTGCTTTATTCAAGTTCAAAGTGATAAATGTACAGAGCAGAGAGCATTTTGACATTATTAGTGATAGAAAAAAATGTCACAAAAAGTATTTCACACCCGCTTTATGTTGCTCTCTTCACTGAGGGCTACTGTGACATCATAATCAATTTTCCCCTTGTCCACATATCAGTTCCAAACCCTCCATCCACCAACATCGACATCGGCATCGGCATCTACCTGTACACATTTTTGCAGAGTAGATAGCAGGTGATACTCTCAACTATATCCTTACAAGTGCATTAATTTCTCCCAAACAAACAAACGGAATATCATATACTGATATATACCGCCATCGCGACGTATTTCTTTAAAGCCATGTCGCTTGCTACTCCTATCAATGCACCCTGTCGTAAAATTATTCTTGATATTGTTAGGTAACAATTGAAACTCTTAATTTTAACAGAGTTCTGTTTGGAATGTCACAAATCAACATGATTAAGTTTATCTAAAATTTCCTGATTATGTCTACCTTAAGTGCCCTTTTGATTTGGCCTCGTAATCCGCTAACTGTCCTCAATTTCGCACCTTCGAATTTGGCCACTTCAAGCACCGAATTGAACATACCCTACGAAGAAAAGAATATAATCATCAACAACAAACCATATTAATCTGAAAATTCTACGAAAATGTTTCATAGTGGAGGTATTTTATAAATAAAATCGTAATAGCGTAGAACTATAATGCAGAGAAAAAAATGTTATCCCTAAAAACTTCTCTGTGGCATATGGGGGCGAAACGTAAATTTTAAAATTACTATACAAGAAACACATCAGAGCTTTGCTGAGCAGGGATGTGAAGGGTAGGATTCCTGGAGTAATGACTATACACTCGGGCACTAACATGACAAAACATCATTTCTAATAAATACATTTTACTTTTTTTGCTTCTCTTAATATTTATCTAGCCGTATAAACGTACGTCTCAAAGTTTTATCCTGTCGCTTCAAACCACTTACACGAGTAGCCCCTGAGGAGGAGCTTTAGCCATTTGGATTTGTTACGAACGTAAAATACAAACATGACAGCTCAAAGCATAGTGGCGAAAATTGAAAATAAAGGGTTTCAAAATTTCACCATTAATAAAGAGAATAAAATTTACCCAACAGTACTAACATTTTAAGAAGTGATTACTGAGCTACATTCTTTAAAAGGGTGAGGTTGGTTTGTCTGACCCCCCCCCCTGCAACCCCGATCATCATTACGTGCAAGTGAATTTCTACGAGTCCATCCTTTTTAAAGGACTGGTGGTCTCGTACTATACTTTCAAATAATGAGACATCATAATTCGTAAAATGTTTACTACTATTTTCTTTCTATCCTCTTTCTTTAGTGACTACTTTCTCATATCGTATTATCATAAGTTAATATTGTTGGAGATATGGGTTGGCAAGATAGCTTAGTTAGTAGAGAGCAGGTCTAACAAGAAGAGGGCTGATGGTTCGAGTCCATTCTCGGCCATCACTTTAAAAACTCTTGCTTCAAACCCTGCAATAAAATGGGCACCTGACATAAGCTGGGGAAGGATAAGGCAGAGAGGAAGGAACTGGCCAACTTACCTCACCATGCTGTGGCTCAGGACATGCCATTCTCCACCCCACCACATCTCTAAAAGAGACTGGATGGAGCTTCCCATCCTTTCCAGCAGCGAAAAAGTGTAGTCACAAGTATTGGCACCCATCAGTTAAATAGGTTGGGAAGGTCCGCCATGCTACGTAACATTGTTTATAAGCTTTGTTTGATGGGGACTCAAAGTGCGTCCAACGACTGAGTTCACTTTGAGACGATGCTCGATCCATTACTTTTTTAGAGATCAGGGGTTAGATACATGTAAGGCTAAATTAGAATCAATCCTCGAAATGGAAATCAAAATCTCTATGAACAACATGCCTTTGAGTATTCACTATAGGACCTTCAATGCAAGGCTGCCATTTGGGACATTTCGATCCCAATTTCAGGAATCTGGAATCTTGGAAAGTGGTTTGGGGTTGCTATTTGGGATTAATTTGGGTTATATAAGAAGCTCCTCTCGGAGCAGTTTAATGATGGAACGACAGTAATAAAACTTCTTTGGTTACAAATAATAGTAAAGAAAAAATTTGACATGATATACGATAAGGAATAAGGTTTTGTGATGATCTTATCGTGATGCTCTTTGATTAGAAGGCACAAATTGTACGCTTGTAGGTACAATAGTAGACCCAAATATTCTTCCTTAAGTGTTGGGATCGGTTTGGGATACGTGGGATCGCTTTGTGAAGCTGAGATTTATTTGATATCATATTTTCCCAAATTTGTGATTTGGTCAGAGATTCCGCCAACTTAGCCTCCATGTATAAGCCCAGGTTGAGTATGTCAAGGCTCTTTAACAAACAGTCAAATGGACACACCGGTACGTTATGATGGCGGTGCACACCAATGCGGTCCGACGAAACAAATAAGTTGAGAGGCGATACTTGCAGGCGCTTCGTTCTCGTTAGCATTTCAATGCCACTTGCAGACGGAAAAACCTCTCCAAATGTATCTACGTGAATGCAGGTCCAACAACATTATACACATAATGGTTATAGACGAATACAGCGGTAGAAGAGCCGTTTGAGCTTTAGTGCTGTTTCTAGGTGGAGAAAGGGGGCTGGCGGCATACGTGCCGTAAAAAGGTGTTCTATAGCTACAAGGAAGACAAAAATAATCGCCCAGCTTTCTCCATCTTCTAATTTACAACATTTTGTCCATTTTCCTTTATAAAGTTTCTAAATAACAAAGTTGTACATAAATTACAATTACTGCCCTGATATAGAGATATATAGAGATATAAGGTGCAGTGTTCATAACCTTCAACATTTATTCCTGATTGCATCACTTTTACAAGTTCTCACCTTTATGAAAGCGGTGTTTTTGAATATCTTGAGCGGAGTTCCTGTTAACTTTAGCTTCTTCACAACCTGCGCTGATTTGTCAAGATTAATGATGACTCCAGTTCCAGCAATACGGAACTTCGTCTATAAGTGAAAAGCATACAAACAATTAAAAGCAAAATGTCAACAGCTTAACACGGGTAAACAATGTTTACATAAGTTTTATTATTTCTGGTAGTTATTCAAAACTGTCGCAATATCTATTTCTGCGAAGCCCTGCTAGTCCTTAACCGACGAAAGTAGGTAAAGAAAAGGTTGAAAAGAAGATGGCATGCTATGTCATGGTCTACTCCGTAGATCACTATATTAAAGTGCCAATTGCTGAATAGTATTGTTTACTTAGATGCCCTTTATATTCCGAAAAATTTCTTTTCACATCTTTCCCAACGTTTACTGAGTGTAGTCAGCGATACAAACCTTTCTTCGAAATCTAAATTTCTTAACATGAAATCGAGTCTTACGTGAGTGGCTATTATTGATAACGTGTCTCAGTGCCTAGATAACACTTGTGTATATATTTGCAAATGTATATCGTCACTGCCTTTAAGGAAGGCTATTCTGAGACAAGTACGTCCACACTTATCTTGAACCCAAGACCTTTTAACTAAGCAGCAAAGATTGGGTCTCACACATTTACCTCATTTGAACAGTTGACCATCGGCGTTCCCAGAGCACAAACCGTCATGCGTTTTGTTGATGTAAACCATTGTTACATTGCAATGGGCGCTACTAACGTTTACAGACAATTTATAAAGATGAAGTGTTGTAGCGGGCACTTCGCCAGACCTTATTGGACAGGGCGGGGAGGAAAAAAATTAACTGCAATCAATGAAATTGCAAGATTCCGTAGATTTTTAAGGATTTCAAACCTTCATAAGAAGCGTCATCGGGGACGACTGCCACATCGAAACCAAAATGTTCACCACTGATAAAGTATACAAATGTTGCCTTCACTTTTACAAGTTTCTGTTTCTGCTTTTTAATAATTGTTACCTGTGCCACCACAATAATAGTCAAAATGGATCTTTCTCATCTCAACCTGCATAGCGTCTGTCATTATCCTCCTATTTTTAACGCATCCATGTGGATCATGACAATCCATAGATAATTGATAAACGTTTAAAGAAACTGATCCTTTCGTATCAATACACGGTTCCGCCAACTATTATCACCCATGCATCACTCTAATGATACTGTAGTTAATGATCACATGACTGCAGCAGATGCACTAGTAGTAGATGCACTTACCGATATTCCAGAAACCGACTGAACCGCAAGAAGCCCTGTGTTAGGTGGTGTGATGGGGCCTAGAGTAAAACCAAGAATACGCATACTACATGTAAGTCATTTTAATGTAGAATTGCAGAAATCAACAATCATGTTCTTTGTTGAATAAACACAAAGAAACTTGCGACGGAAATCTATCTGTAGTGATACCCAAAGCGTGTGCCTAAGTAAGGCCCAGAGGCACTCAAATTAGGCTAAGGGTGGAACTATTTCCAGTGAACTGTCAGTTCACATAACCACACACGGACTGAATAGACGAACTGAAGGGCGTTAACAAACATGATATAAAATCAGAAATTATGTCAATCGCACAATCAACTATCCATCACTCCGACAGAATACAAGAGATTTAGCTTAAATGTTCAAGGATTTTCAGGATTTTTAGGATTTACAGGATTTAAGAGAGTGATGGATTTCATGGATTTTCAAGCAGTAGTCACTCTTTGGCTTTAAGCGTTTTTACGGGTACGTGTCGTGATATTTAACTGACGCGCCTACATCAGATATACCTTAATAAGAATCCAACACATGTAAGTAATACAATAATCTTATTAAAATATTCTCTCTCGTATCCTTCCACACTTAAAAAGAATATGCTGTGATCACCATATTCACAAAATCGAAGGCTCCTCTCCACTTCACATTATTTTTACAACTGCCTATAGCACACATTTTTAAAGTAAGGAAATAAACGGAACAAACGTAAACATTTTTAGGTATGCGATCTCCCACTTCTTACTCGCCTATAGAACCTCTCTATCCTTAGTGATAGGACTACAACTTGTAAGAACAGATTATGTAAAACTTACCGTACATGGTAGCAATACAGTGCAAATGCTGTGGAGTATATTTCAACGATCGATATCTTCCATTGTGATCTTGTGTTGAGTATAGGGGAATAGTTTGGAATCTCCGCCAACCAATCGAGACTATCAACGGATCTCGATTCTTTAAAATTCGATCATGCCACCTATGTTTTTTAAATCGTGTCTGAAAATAATAAATTAAGCAGTACATAAATATCTCGATCTGATTGATGCATTAGCGAATCATGTTCAAATACAAATGATGACACATTTTTTATTTGTCTGTTGTCTTTTGAAAACTCTTTAATTCAAGTCTTATATTCACGATAATACCTTGCAGTCTACAATGGGCTCTGGAGTGAACATGCAGCTGGACGCTAGGGTTCGGGTTAGGGTTATGGTTCGGGTTAGGGTTATGGTTAGGGTTAGGGTTATGGTTAGGGCTAGGGTTAGGGCTAGGGTTAGGGTTAGGGCTAGGGTTATGGTTATGGTTAGGGCTAGGGTTAGGGTTAGGGCTAGGGTTAGGGTTAGAGCTGGGGTTAGGGTTAGGGTTAGAGCTGGGGTTAGGGTTAGGGTTAGGGCTAGGGCTAGGGTTAGGGTTAGGGTGCAGTGCACTACAGTTTTCAACAATAGTGGTAGGGGTTATCTGGAAAAGTACCCCAAAAAGCGATGGATGGAGAATGTTCTTGAAAGGTCTGATCTCACCATAGATGAATTGAACAAAACCACCTTGGACATAAACTTTGAAG
>JAAAKL020008198.1:5908-16148 GCA_010016065.2 Carybdea cf. marsupialis auct. non (Linnaeus, 1758)
AATGAAAGAATATGTAGGGGGGGGGGGGGGGGGGGGGGGGGGGGGGGGGGGGGGTGACTCAATTTTGCCATGAAAAATTGTGAGCAAGATCTAGTTAGAATGTGTTCGATTACCGACTTGTAATCGGAGAATATCGCCACGAACATCGGGAGATGTACACTTCGTTTATTATTTCTTGAGTATCGTATGTTTTTAACCAAAGAAGTTTCATTTCTATCATTTCATCATTTGGCCACCCCCCTAAAATATTTGCGATTGCCCGAGAAACATTGTTTTGAGGTGCTTTAAAGGGCCTGCAGCACCCATGCTCTTGCTTTTTCAAACGTTAAATTCCTGCCATTCCATGTGCTATCTTTGAAAATATGATTACAATACATTAGCAACCTCATATGGAGTGAAGGTGGGAGATTTTGTGGGATTTTAAGTTTTGGCTAAAGGCTCGCAAATCCCACGTGCACTGTCATCAAAGTGGCCAGTAAGCAGTATCTACATATCTAGGGGGGAGCAGGAGGCGGTAAGATGACCAAGGGGATTATACACACTTAGTGACGAACGCATCGTTTTGTCTATGTCAGTGTGGTAATTGCTAAGACACTGTTACGACATTTTAATCGACGCCATGCGTTTGTTATTTTATGTGTAGGAAAAGGCATTCTCATTTTGATGTTTATATACGCGGGTAGGCATTTGTTTTGGGGGGGGGCCTTTTGAGGACTGGAAGATTGGTTTTGCGGATTCTATGAAGATAAGAGAAGGTTCGGGAGTACTAGAGGCCATCAGAAAATTCCACAAATTTACTTTGTTCCGATATTAAACACTTTACGACAATACTTTGGTCTATCAGAGGCAACAAGATTGCTTCTATTATTACTACTACAATGTTCGTGCGAGGTGTTGGCTCCACTTCTAACCCTGGTAGACTGTTGACCACTCTCCCTATCATTGCTAGTGCTAGTTTCAAGTCTGTAATAATGGGACTATCGTATCATTGATAACCAACTATCTATTAAAGGGTTCAAAAAGTGTACAATTGGTAAACATTTGGTTGTAATTTGACACATGAGTAAGGAGCTCTTTTCGATAGTTTGAAGGTGTGTTAACAGTCAAAAATATTGAAGTCGTAATGATCAGCCATGCTTTTTTTATTTCAAATGATATTCGTATCCGGTAATTTTTTCGGTAACATCTCTCCGTAGTGTACTTTGTACCTTGTATTCATTTGCCAAAAATTTCCTCAGAAAAATATAGCGGTTGAAGCGAAGAACTAGCCTGTAACGTCGCGAGAAAGATACAAGGAATCTGGTTGCACTGACAATTTGTACTTTGCATGCCCAATTTAGTATTCACAATGATCTTCTTGTTTACCTCCGTTTGTTTTCCTGATGTAAACGTTTGTGTCGTTTGTTAAAGCTGATAGTATTTAATATGAACAAGTCATCTGCTTATGGAGTATAATTCGTGTAACTGTACATCTGTCAAATTGATAGTCAATAGCGTATGACAGTCACTAGATTCTGTTTATTTCACTAATAGAGATTGCCGTAACACATGAATAAGGAGTCATAAGTAGCACTTTAAAAACCATTTTCATTCGGGGAAGAAAGTTCTCTTGCCTCATATGGAATATAAAATCTTTATCACTGAATGAAAGGGGTGGTAGCAACAGTGTTAATTTACGTTGCAATTTTGGCTTTATCCAACTGGCCCACTGAACTCGGCATAACAAGGCCTTGTAACTGACGTTGCTTAGTATTTACCAACCTATTATTAATTGTGGCGAATGCACAGATATCTTGAGTTGTGTACACGTTTTAAGTAGAGAAAACTGTGATTATACACGAACAAGCTAAGTCGCCTAAACAGCATTCGGAGTTAATTACTCTGTTTACTTGATATCATAAGATCCCTCAGTGAACCAACGTTAGTGGTCTTTTGTCTACTTAAGAAAACTTTCCCATTACGATTAGGACAGAGCCCCTGATGGTTCGATTAGAAACACAAAAGAGGAAGGTTTATAGTCGATGTCAGAAAACACTGGTCCTGGTTACAGCTGAAGCGAAACCCAATAGCCCCCCACATTATGTCTTTGCTTTGGTTTCAAAAGCAGCTCCTTAAACTCAGCACCTTGTGTAGAATAAGCAGGAGGCTGCACCACCTCCCTCATCTTGAACATAGTTGCTCGATTTTCGTGCTGTCCCCGACAGTGACTATGTTGATGGACTTCAATGGTACGCCCTATGCTGTTGAAGGCTTTCTTTCTTTTATCGTAAGTTCCCATTCGAGAAATCCTCTCCCAAACGGCTGGTTGTCGTTAGTCTGTTTCTTGTCTTCGGATGAGGCTGTACAATGGCATGTACCCGCACACTGATTACTTGAAAACCATCGCTACAGAGAGAGGGTAAGCGGTCGAACAGAAAACGAGCAGGGTGTTTACTAGTCACGTCATAGGAGCAGATGATGGAAAGGATCAGCTGATCATCCCTAACTGGGACAGTGTGCTAGTCACCAGGTTTCTCACTCGATCTATTGAAATATCAATCTTGATCCTGTGGATTGGGAAATAGAAATCGTTACTAAAAAGTCCCTTTCTTAAAACATACATCGAAACTATGATTAAAATCTTGAGGTTAGTAAGGACAGAGTCACGCAATCGAAACCCCAATCGACAATCCCACCGTCTGCATCCGGAATTAGCGAGAGCGAAAATTGGTCAATGCGGTTCGTATGGCCAAAGTCGCTTAATACTTTAATAACAGTTTTGATGGAAGGTTTGTTATTTCATTAATCTACAGAATTCGGATACAGAAGGTCATTTTTATTTCGGGTCGAAAGGGAGTTAAATGGAAGACTAGCTTCTGCGCAAAAGTAATCGAGTTTGAAAGACTGAAATGCGGGTTATGACTCTACTTCGTTAGAATGAGGTCGAACACTTGCACAAGTGGTTAACTATTGAGGCTGAAATAGCGTTTTCTCAGACCGTTAAGTCACGTGCTGATAAGGGTTTCTTTTGACAGTGACGTTATTTGTGGGGTGTACTGTTACGGGTCTGAAAGGGAGCTAGAAAGTTTCCTTCTCATTTTATATTCATCTTGTAGGTATATTTAATAACAAATACAAAAAACACTACTCGCTTTAGCAAGCGATCTTAATGATTAGTCCCCTTGGTACCCCTTGCCATGCCCGTAGAATATTGTCGTAAACTCGCACTGCATATCGGGGACTAAAATGAGAGAACTGAGCAGAGTCCATGGCAACACATTTTGTCAATAAAAGGTAGTCTTTACCCTTTTCTGTATTCATCAAATATTTAGTCTTGATTTTATCACAGATGTGTCCATTTTTCTACCTGTTAGTAGAGTTGTTTTTAGTCCCGCTTTCATCTGTGATTTTGTATTTGACATTCAAAATATACCTCTCCTCGTGTATCTTCCTTTTCCCATTCGTGTTTTCCAGTATTATAAATCCTTGCAAGTAGTTTTCGGCCATTACATGTCTACAAACATTCATTCAGCCATCGATTTATCGATCATAGTGAGAAGTGACGAGTGCGTTTATTGATAATACCCTAAGATCATTCTCAAATGCCAATCATACAGGGCGAGTAGAATTCCTAAATTTTCTTGAGTTTGAATTACAAATTTTGTGCTATTTGTAATCATTAAGCAAGCCCAAAGACATAAAGCATGAGCGAACTTATACATCCCGGCCTTTCTGTGTCCAAAACAGTTTAAAGCAGGCTAAAAGACAGGATTGTCCAAAACACAGAATGTACTGGAACAGAGAAAGTAATTCAATTTAGTTTTCGATGTCGACCAGAGATAGATTTACATTATTGCCACTGGTGTTGATCCTTTCTGATACTTCATAGTCCCTTATTATGCTTGAACACCAAGGTGCTTCATATTGACATTTATGTAAGCTATGATGGCAATTGTTTTCGTTAGATTTGTTTACATTTTAAAATGCTAGTTTATTTTTTTGCATTCGGTCCTTACCACACGTTGATAGGATATCTGAGGGTCGGCGACAGTATGCTGAAGTCGTGTGTGTTTGTGAAATCAAGTTTATTAAGCTTCAATCGACGTAGTGAGCTTTCCGTATTACTTGGCTCCCGGATAAACTTATTCCCGCTTTACCGATAAAGATGCGGGTCGTCTGTTCTCCTTCAGTTTGATGATCCATCTTACTATTTCAAAGAAAAATATGGCATTGAATTACAACCATCATTTAATGAATCACTCATTTGGACTTGGTAAGTCGACATGACGTCACATGGTATTTGTGTGATGTCATGGCCAACAGTTCAGACAACGCCATCAAGTTTTATCAATGCCTTTTTTGCCGAATCTCGCTAAACAATGCGTATCTTCCTATTGTGCATTGAGAGGGGTATCTGCTGTCGGTACATAACCGCAATATAGATAAAGTTTTGAGAGATACAACACTACCTTTCTGACATGGTATTGTTTGGAAGCAAAGAGAAACACGGATTTTTTAATATTTTTTTTGAAATTGCAAATAATATAGTAGGTATAGGCATCATAATTTTGTAGCAGGTAATCCAGTGAGCGATGGCATTCTCTCTGATCCAGCTCTCGGTTTTGTAGGTATCTGACGGAATCTGTTCGGGCATGCCTTTTCACGAGCTGTGATATCAGCCACGAAAAATCTATTATATGTGGCCGTGAACAGAACTGCAGATAAGCCCAACTTTCATTTTCGAGACCTTCTGTCATGGTAAATGCCACGTCTTTTCTCTCCTGTTGATATCAAGATTCAATCTGATAATAAGACCGTAGTTGATGTTTTTCTTTCATTGATCACAAGGAGTCATGATTTCATTCGCTTTATTTATCGGCGACGTCAAGGATACAGCATTTGTTTTTGGATGTTATTTTGTTGTTTCCAATAATAGCTTTTTTGTTTGTCGTACAAAAACCCGTTAAAAAATTAAGATTCAGATTTTGATGATCAATCGTGACTCACTAAACGTAGTGTCTGCTTCCTGTTGACCCAACAAGAGTTACGCACTGGGGTGGAGTCAACGGATGGCTTAACAAGTGAAAGACGAAGCACGAGTGTTGAAATTGTCGCTTAGACTTACAGATCATTCATGTCTACCAGTCATGCGGTAGATTTTCTTGATTAGATATGTATTTTTCCTTCTCGTTATTGGAATTGTTTGTTTATTTTTCTGGAAAATGTTATCTGGAAAGTAAATTGCCTACAAGCTGTACAAACTTAAAAACCTTGGAATTCGTACTTCTGCTTGCTCTTTGGAAACTTGGACGCCCCACTGCTTTTAAGAAGCAGTTAAGAGAAACGACGCCAAGGAATCCTTGGGAAAATTTGGCAACCAAATATTGCAGCCATACCTATTGGTTTAGGTGGCATTTAATAGCAGTTTTCTAACAATTTCTCAGAGTGACGCAATTCACAGGGTGGAGACATGTTAAAACTCCAGTAGAACATTAAAATGTCCGTTAACATTGAATGAATTTTAAAAGATGTTTACCTTAGCAGCAAAGTTACTACTGACCGTCCAAAAATGTACATTTGGTTAGATCACAATGATGATAAGTCCTGTGGATTACCGTTGCTTAATATTTGACTTCTGGCACTGTATTCCGCGCGTAGCTCGAGACGAGTCATAAAAACAACAACATTGTCAATTGTCATCTTTTTGTTTGAATGGTTGTAAGTAGAACGTCTTTAAATCATGAGAAAACCTGACGCTTCGTTGCCAAATTTTAGCCTTTCTATTGTGAATATCGTTGGCAGTTGCCACAGCTTTAATAAATACCTACATTGATAGCAGGGAGTGGAGATTGCAAACTTTACACGTCGAAAAGGCATGTCCAAGACAACTTATTTTCACCCTTTCTATCGTGTCGGTATGGAGTGAAACTGTCATATCAGGTTGCATTCAATAGCTATCTGTTGTTCATTTGCCACGCGGGCTATCAGGGCATTTCTTTCCATTGTTGCCTATTGGCGACAGAACGCGGGGCAGCGGCGGGATGGAACCCTCTGCCATCTCGCACGGGCACTTGGCGTGGTTTAAAAATGTAATGAAAGAGCAAGGTACTTGCTTTCGTAATACCATGACCTCTATTCTCATAGTGGTTGTCAAGAAAATGAATTTAAAATTATTAAAAAAACTTCGATTGCAAATATGGAGCGTAGCTTGGAATGAAAGCATTATTAGCCAAAGATAAAACATCTTGGCTTGCAACTGTGGTACTTTTCATCTCCATATATGCTGTATGCATATTATCATCAATTTGCCTTCTAGAGTAGAAGATCACGTGTTTGTTTGTTATGTCTGTTTATTGATGGTATCTTCTTCATAGCATTTTGTTACTGATGCCAGGAAGATCCAAGTCGTTATAGGAGGGTGATAGTATCTCTTTATCTTTAAAATGGTAGTTCATATTTATACAAAGTAACATTACGTCAATGGTTTGTAGAGTGGTTTCTGTTTTAATTTTCTTAATTTAGATTTACATGTTTGGATTACGTTAAACTGTGTATGTAAGATGATGGTTGTGCCAATGATGAAATTATATGGGATTTATTATGCGAACAGCGTGTTGGGAAGGAATGTATATGTCCTTATTTCGTTTGAAATATGTAATAGTCATTGATATTTTCAGTACATAAGTTGTTCATTTTCCGATATGTTTTCTTCGGAGCAAATGGCTGAAGCAGAAAACCGCGCCGAGGCTACTTTGGGTACTTTACTGTTGGTTTCATCATTCTGAATGACGTCATGATTTAGCGTGCAGATGTTTGATAACGACGAGCAATGTTCGAGTCGATCTTGATTGACTGACTAGTTCGCTGATTGAGTTTCCCATGGCAACATTAGAGCCCGTCGCCCGCCTTTCAGTTTTTTATTAGCACATGTCTTTAATGGTATAAGATAACTTCTGATGCATCTATACTGTCAAAAACCGTTTGTTTAGACCTGAGTCTTCATGATCCATGCTTTGTATGTCACTTTTATCAGAAAATTGCAATTGCTCTGCTTAAATATTTATTCCACATGAATCAACTTTATCATCAATGACGTCCTCTTGTCGTCTGAACTTCTTCACTTTTATCTCGTGTTAATCATCCAAGGGACCATCTGGTGGTTGTAGAATGGCAAGGGTTGACTTACAGCAGTTATTTACTAGTTACGTATTCAAAGACTGACATCAGACATCTGTGTGTGCTGCCAGACATCAACTATAACTCAAAAGAGCGTACTGAGAAACAATGAATAGGTGTTTCTTATCGTAGGGCAGATTTTGAATGACGTAATATGTGTCAAACAGACTAAAATGGACGCGGATATTCCCCCTGCTCTGGAGCCAACTGTACTTCTTTAACTAATGCGCTTGCCTTTGTCAGTTGGCATTTGATCGTGAAGAGTTGAAGAACACCTGATACAGTGTTTTCACCCTTTCCACTTTTGTATTAGCTGACGTGATGGTTAAACATAGCTAGAGCCGCTTTCAGAAGAAAATGCTAAGCTTAAGTTTCTAGGTTGGGAACCTACATTTACAGACACAGCCCCCATTTTAACGGATGTCACAGATAGTATTCACCCACATAACTTGCTTCCATCAAATCCCCTCGTGACATTAGTTGGGACAATTCAAAAGTACATAAGCTCTGGAGGGTACCGAGTTATCATTTTAGGTTGAAGCGAAGACGAGGATGGAGGTGATATTGTCACGTAGCGGACATACTTTTGGTCTTGTCTCGTTGACTTTTTTAGTTTTCTTATCTGCAACTAATTGTCTTAGTGAGTAACAAAGAGGTTAACTACTGGCTTTTTGATAAAGAATGCTATATGCCTGAGGACTATGCAAAAAGTACTTATGCTCGTTTGGGGGGTAGGAGGAGGGGTAATACGAAAGGGGATACCTATTTTTGTGATGACATTATTGCTTTCTTTGAAAGCGATCTCTGAAAACTTCCAAAACTGAGCGTGCATACATTTAAAATGGTCTTCATATTACATTAACAGTTGGAAGTAGACGCAACTTTCTCAACCATGTTAGTGCCTTTATGAATACTAAATTCCATTTTTATCATTCCGTTCCCCTGTTTCCAGGATTAGACGTTTACCATGGCGTCAGCACGCGACCAACAGACCGGCGACAAACGGCTTAGAAGCTGACCATCCCGTGTGCGAAAGGTTTCAGACGGTGGGCCTTGGAATAGACAAGAAAGGTACCTCCTCTACAGCTGCGAGCGGCAGAAAGTCTTTGGCAATGTCGACCACGAGGAGCTTGAATGGGACAGATAGTGAAATTGTGACCTTCGTTCGAACGCTCTCGTAAATACCGTGTACTCGTCTCATCTTGTGCATAGACCTTATGGCTGTGATATGTACTGTTTTGTTTTTTGTTGGTAGCATTGCATTTTACAGTCGATAATGGAATTGTTATAATTGATCAACGTACTCTGGTGTAGCCCCAGAACAGATGTTGACTGTGTGTTACTCGTACATCGACTCTTGTGATTCATACATCTTTCTACAAAAAGGTAGATGTTCTGCTTCATCAGGATGCGCCCATAGAAATTTAACATTGACATATATGATTGAAACAGTATTCTCAAAATCTCTCGTTTCCTTTCATTTAATACGCCATTAATTTTAGCTAATACTGACTTTATAAGAGAGATGACCAGCGCGAATATGAAGGCCCTTTGTGCAGAGTGAGTTGCATAAATTTTAAATGGCGTTAGTGAACTAGTGAATCAAATATATTTCAGGCCTGTAATAGGAGGTGTAATTGGAATACATCGTATCATGACATTAGATTATTCTCGACAGGCGAGATACTCTTCAGTGAGTGGGAAGAGGCCCATACTGATACACGCTCTGTGTAATATGATTTCCACTGGAACCACTTTTCAGACGCAAACAAGAGCTTTCAAGAAAACGAATGAACTAGATTTGAGAAGGTATCCCCAAGCGCATTAACTCCTGGATATATTTTGTCAGTTTGTGATGTTAAAAAATTGCGAGTCTAAAATGCCTTGAAAACTGTTGCTTTAAGAATTTGGATCATGAAATAGTTTTCTCCCATGTAGACACGAATAAGTTGATTTGGTAGATAACGCCTTGAAAGTATTCGTCGATTCCACTTATTGTTGAACATTGTTTCGATGCCCAAATTCAATTAATAACTGTTGACTTATATTGTTTATGATCAGTTAATTGAGACACCAGTAAGTAATGCAAGAGAAAACACGACGAAGGGGGAGACTGGATTTATCGTTGTATGGTGCTTTTTACAAATGTTGCTTAGGTCCCTTTGCAATTGTTTATCCTAAAATCCTGTAATTGGTGTGTTTGGTATAAGCCAAATCTCGACATCTCAGTTAGGATGTGGTGTCTATGAAATGGTAGACCCTCATGAGAATACCCCTTCCTATAATTTGTGTTTTGGTTCATGCCTTTGTACACTGAATCAGCCAAACGAGAATATTGCGATTTTCCAATGGAGCTGCCACATACTTGTTTACGGTGAAGATCATGTTTCCTGTTTGTAAGAAATGGTAAATATCGTCAGCGACATTCTTGTGATGTCTTAAGTTGCTGTACCATTTTAGGGTGCGAATGAAGTAGTATTTCTTGTGAACACACCCACCTACTGTTTGAATATCAGTTATCCCTAGGGTACCTTTTATGCCCAATTTGCGTAATCAATACAGGACGCCCGCTTATCTGCGTTCATTGCGTGAGAGATTTGTTAAATATAAAAACAAGTATTAACACCTAATCGACTTAATTTAACTCATGTTAGAAAACTGATGGATAACAGAAGACCTTTGTGCTAAATCTTCAAGTTGGTGTATTTGAATTGTAGCTGGTACTGCCGTAAATAAGCGAAACGCCCGCTCTGTAGAGGAACTAGAATCATTTCGTGTGATAATAGCAGTAGCAGCTACTAATCCCTCCAAAGCTAAACTTTGGCCACAGGTATCACAGAGTCTCACCATTTGCTTGAACACAAAGATATGTCAACATAATATATTGTACATATTCTGTATGAAATATTCTTGATACTTGTCACAACTGTTTCACGGTACCAGAGTGGACGTTAAACTAACATTGACAATAGGCTAAGGGTTTACTACATAGGCTTTGCTGCCATCCTGGTATCATTCCTGTTCCCTCGAATTGGAATTAGTTGAACCTTTGAAAGATGGCCCACTTACCGTCGCTCATTAGATA
>JAAAKL020008199.1:0-16147 GCA_010016065.2 Carybdea cf. marsupialis auct. non (Linnaeus, 1758)
GTGATTCAGTTAGAATATATATCTTGATCTAGAATATAAATGGTGAGTCCTCACTAGCGTCCACTGCAATTCCAATAATTTCTACGTCTTGAGAGGTGGCCTCGCAATAAAAGAAAATTGGGGTACAGGGGGCATTCTAAAGCTCGGCGCTCCCACACGTTGAAATGAACGGAAATATAATTGCACGGAAATATAATTGCACGGAAAGTAGTCACTTCGCTACAAACAAGGTTTGGAATACGCCCTCTGCATCTGTCGTCTGCCTCCCCTATTACTTTTCACTATCACTGCTATCCGACTACAGTTTTTGTAGCAGCCGGTCATTTTACTTTGGTGCTGATATTTCGAACCGGTTATCACTGAAATGCAGCGGGTCATGACCGGTGACCAGCCCTTATTTCGACCCCCTGTCTAAGTATCGCCCGGGAGTATCTCTCCGCTGTCGTCTGTGGCAATTTTGTCAGTGGTTACAGTATTAGCTTCACCTTCACTCCTTCATACGTACGTGCCTTGAAAGTTCATCCACTGTAATACGTACAGACAGAGAATGACTTGGCAACATCCGGAAGTGTAAGTCGGCTTCAATTTTAAGCCGCCCCAGAAAATGATCAAACATGATTGTAAGTCGCAATTTATCATCGAATTGATACGTTAAGTCTCATCCTACCACTTCATCATCAGGTACCGCGCTGCTTCACAGTTCCCCGGTACAATTCAATGCTGGTACTCTGAACACAATACGATTTTGCCTCGCTCGCGATAACCTCAGTTTTATCCTTGAGCGTTTTATCTACCTCTGTTGATGAACAGAATCTCTCTTTCTTTCATTCATCGGAATAAAATTGATTAAATTTTTATGCCTCACGCTGGTTGTATTTTTATTTGTGAACTAGAATAGATATGACATTGACACTGTGATAAGCATGTGTAGAACTGTAACCACGACAACACTGTCGCGTAATCTGATAAATTAATAGCCGCCCGAGTAGATGTCAACAGCACTTGGCCAGTGTATTCATGGTAGCACTATGACGTCACCTGAGGCATTGTTACTATTGATGTAAGTGCACTAAGAATATATGATTTGAGCCAGTGTCATGCAAAGCATGTCCCTGAGCAATTTCTCTTCTTCGTATCTCGTGATTCACCGTCATCTACCATCACTATAAAACTAATCAAATTTTTGTGGGCGACACGGGAGTCTCGTAGATATTGTCTTTTATAAAAACCTAATGTCAGCATTGTATTTCCCGTTCTAAAATGATATACGTACTAAGACAAGTAACTTGCGACATAAAGGGCATAGATGGGGACAGAAGTAGCCATAATGTTACAAGGATCAGTAGACATATAAGCGGGAAACTGGCTGCAAAGGTGCTCAGAAGTTTTATGCACTATTGCGTAGTGGTAGCTACAAATGTAACTGCTCGTTTTCTTTTGCGAGACAATTTAGATCGTGCAAGTGATTTGTAGCCAATGTCTTGTCTATTTGTAGGAAGGAAAACTTTTAGTCTTATGTAGGTATTTCTTAACATACCATTTCAAAGAGTAAAAAAAATTTTTTCGGTGTAGACAACTAGTATCTTTATATTCAGTCGATCCATCACGTCATTTTGTTAGAGTTGTAACGATAGTATCAGAGAAGTTGCCACAAACTTTATTAAAGGGGAGGGCTAAGATTGTCTAAAAAAGGGTTGGGCGGCTAAGTTTTTTTTCGGTTGTCATGGCGCCCGAGACTGGTGAATGGTGATCAACATATCAATAAACGTTAGGTTGATAGGATTATGAACTATTAAAATCGATCGAAAATAATTTTTTTTGCTTTAGTTTTGATAATTGTTTTTAAAGCGTGGCCCATTCGCCATAAAACAAGCAAGGAGGATGTATGCAATGAAGCTTCACAACAAAAAGTTGTATAATAAAAAGAACTTTATGTAGCAAGAAAGTATTTAGCCTCGGTATGTTTACAGCTTCAGGGGTATAATTTTATAGTCCGAAACTATCAAATCTGTATTTTGTTTAGGAAAAAAACAAACGATGGTGGCCAAGCTTACTTGTAGGCTATCCACTCGGTTACCCAGAATTTTCATAAGGACTACAAGGCGATAAATTATATTTGTCAGTAATTCATGTTTTATTTACTAGTTTGACACCTTGTAAATCTATGTCCTTTTCAAACCGCAACCTGTCACGGTCGATGTCTTTAAACCGGCCACTTTTCAAGTAGTTAATTTAGCATTTAACTTTGTTGATTTGGAGGAGGTGTGCTGGAACAGAAGGAGTATCTTTTAATATGCTGTATCACTGGGGCCTACCATAAGTTATCAATATTGATGACTTCATCTTCGAGCTAGTCATTTATTGTTCATTCAAGTTCGCTCACCTGCAGTCGGATTTGCATTGTAATATGGATCTTGTTTTGATTGCAGTTCATAGTTCTATCCATTGAAAGAATTCTTTGTGTACCGTGGCTTAGTACTTTAAGGATTTTGCTTTCACTGGCTAGTTGCTAATTTTTCCAGATCTCAACCATCGATTTCATCTGGGAACTAGCGGGAGTAGGTAGGCAATTTAGGAAGGTAAGTCATTCGTTCAGGGTCATCGAAAGGCAGGTGCCGTATAGCGTAAAATACTAAGCTGATCAATCAAAAAGTAGTAATGGCTGTCAGACGTTCGCTGCCGTCAGTGAAGCAGAACTTGGAGTAAACAGCTTTGAAAACGCCAACACGTTATTCTAGTTCTTCTAATTCTCGTTTTAAGGTTTCGACTGTGGGATACAACTTAAGTGTGGTCTAGCTTATATATTTCGGTCTGTCATCGTGAAATAATAGTCTGCAAACAGACGATACGGTATTGCCTATAACAACGAATATTCACTGAACTTTCTTCCACTGTCTGTATTAACGTATTTAGTACCACATGACTGATTAATCAGTATTATGTTAAATTGGTTAATGACTCAATAAGATCCAAATATTAGATGACGAGAATCACACTCGAATGAAGACGTGTTTTTTATCATCGCCGGGTAATGAAGCTAGATGATATAATCGTACGGTAATATCAAGAGAGCTGCTATAATTTACATTTGTGAAGATTGATCACAACAATCTAGATTGCTAGACACAATCGTTGTGTAAGTTAGAAATGAGTTAGAACATAAGATGTACGTAGTGTACACGTAGTTAGTATCGTGCACAGTAAACAAATCAATCTCCTGTTGTGCTTGTGTTAAAGGCAAACTGGTGGCTATCGATAGGACGTGTCTTTTGCCAGAGTTGCTGTCCTTGTATTTCCTACTCGTGGGCACCTTTTTCCCAACTAAGTCGTGTGTTTTACTGTGGAACAAGACGGATTCAAGAGCAACTAAATATACGACTCCACTGTGCAAGGTATTTGATAGTTAAGATACCATGGGACTGTATGGGGGAATGGACATAGTGGCTGGGAGTGGATGGCGCAGCCTGAACCTGTTACTAGGAAACGATAACTAGGAAATGAAACCTTGAAATACTGAAACCGTTTGAGAGTGCAGGCAGTTTTCGTTGTGGTTAAAACGCATATTTTGAACTTGTCCCTTGGTGTTATGGTGTGTTTTGTGCTCATAGTGGGAAAGGGACTGTTTTCAGCTTTCCACTGCTCATTTGCTTGGATGACGCCACAGCTGTAGTTGGTTTAACTAGGGGCACTTATGATATTGTGTGTATAACTGGAAGACTCATCTTAGTGACGTAGTAACTAGAGACATAATGCCCCTTGCCCACCACATTTCGTAACTAGAGCAAAGAGTCCATTTGGACAAGATTAAGAAAGCCCATTTAGCGACAATTCAAAGTCTTTCTTTCCATTTTGTCCTTTATAGGAGTTTCTTCTCTAATCGTAGAACAAAAATAAGAAATATGTATACGAGCTTTGTCTGTGAAGTGTCCTCAATAGCCCAATATACCAGATAGCGTGCACTGTTTTGGACAAGACACAGATTGAAAATTGTGGGCTCATGTCTTCTTGTTATGGGTAAAAGTGCTCCGTTACTGAAACAGATACAAAAACGGAGCCCCTTACACACCAAGTGCGTCTGTTCTCGAGCTAATATGGATGCCCTCTTTCTTTTTTCCCTTTCTCTCAAATATGTTTCTTCGTCCGTAGGTAAAAATCGTCACATTGTTTTTCATTGTAACAAGAGAAAATGTTAAATATGGGATTTTTAATCGCTAGACAAAATTGTAGGCAGTGGCGGCGACGGAAAGTGTTAAGCAATAGATTTGGAAATGGACAGTTAGAAGGTTGCTTTCGGCTATAGGACAAGCTATCAGAATGAGAAAGTGACCTCCATATATTGCCAACTATGGTTCTGTTCACATCATCCAATTATTCTCATTTCTTTACCATTTAATATGCGCATGCCATTTTCCTGAATACATCATCTTGTGGCCCTTATTGTAATTTTTATTTTGGGATGGAGTGTCAAGAAGAAAATGGCAGCGGAGTCTAGCAGAAACGCTTATCAGCTTAATCCATTTTGAAGACAGTAAAGATGTGAATGGAAGATTTGACCAGTGATGGGTCGTTGATTGGTCACGTTCCACTCTTTTTCACATATCTACTTCTGAACGTCCAATTCTGCGTGTACAAAGTAATATATTATTAAGGTTGCGGATTTCATACCATCCTTGTAAGCCTGAACGCCATGACCAAGTGATGATGTCGTTTGTTATTACCTGCGTCTTGACGTGAAAATTCAGAACGTGTTCCCCTACATATCACCAAATGTTTGTAAGCTTAAGTCATGATATCATCATCAAGTCAGTCGTGGATCTTTGTTCAAATCAATAGACTAGGTAAGTCTGCGGGATGGCTCATGCTTTCAATATCTAGTTCAGTATCAAAATACAGAAAGACGGTATTTTAGAAGTGCTTTCAATGAAGGCAGGAGTTGAAAGGATATTGATTTTCTGTGCTAGTATTGTGGCAAAGGAGGTAAGTGACGGTTCCGTAGATGTGAGTAGTAAGATTGTTATGCTCCCAGTCATATAAATGTACCAGCACAATGGGAGTGCAGGATAAGTAAGCGATTAAATGTTTAAATAGACTGTAACATTTATATAAACATTTGGAAGGTTAGCCATCTTTTTGCCAGTTGATTATTAGAAAGCTGGGATGGTCCAACTAACGGGAAATGATCAGTTTGCATGTTCTCCAAATCGTATATAGAAAAATTATTTTGTTATTTTGTAAAGAGAGGAAGGTTTTGGATAAGAAGGATTGAATTGTTGGGAAGTCAATCAGTTTTGTGGACTTTGGGTTGTGCAAGAAAAACGAAGCACCAGCTGCACCATAGTTACATTGTGGTAGTTGCAGCTTGTTTTATGCCCTTCTACCGAATGTAGACCCATCATGCCTAGCAAGGCGTCTAGTGTGCCTTGGTCGTATAAAAATTGCATTTCCGTTTACAACGTTGGATACTTGGCTTCAAAATTTTCATCTTAATTGCCACCGCCATGTTTATATAGAGGGCTGAAATATGAACTACCTTGCATTGTCAGAAGCTGCAGTGATGTGATCAAGTTATGATCAATTTCCTTAGCAGTGGTGTACAGCATTAGTTGTAAAGGGTTGCCCTCGTTCAGCAGCGTTTGGGACTGGAACCCCGGTTGTGGCGATCGCGATATTATGATACTAACTGTACATTTTATTTGATAGCCGACCAGTGGTAGGTTGTAACTTTTCGAGGGGAATAGAAATGGTCCATACTCGTCAAGATATTATACCAAAAGTATAGAAAGTTTTGTCCCACTTTTCTATAATAGAGCAGTCCAGCAAAGGAGTTTGGAGTATTGTTTCTGTGCACAACGGTTCACGTTTTACCTTTAAACTTGGATTTGCCCCACTAAGATATGTCAGCAACTATTTCTCGATGGTGTAGTCGTGGTCATAGTCATACGTGACATGGGGGTATGGTAATGTTCACGTCGATTTAGAAGAACCTAATTCATTTTTTGGCCATGACTTTCAAGCCGAAGGATGTACTGCATAGATTGTCAGTTGAAGTTAAGCTCCTTTGTAGTTGATTAATCTGTGCGGCTAAATGCCAAGATCATAGATAGCTGGCGTAAATCCTGGTATTAGTTTTAAAATCCGTCTGGTAATGGAAAAACGTTTATGACGTCTTTGGTCAATGAATATTGGTATAGTTTAAGGTACGTTAACCCGCCTTGTCTTTGAATGCACAGACGATACTGCGAATATTTCACAAATACAGTGTAAGCATTTCATATAGTTAAATCTGATTTCTAAGTTGAATAATGAATAATCGAGGGATTAAACAGTAGCTGGCAAAACGTTCTTGGTTTTGGAATCGCGAGACCGCATTAATCAAAGTACGTTCAATGTATTTGACGTGATGTTTTACCTAACGAGAGTAGGACTCGCTTTTGAGATATCTCATTGGTAACTATAGGCTTGCTTTTATAATAAAAACTGTGTCTTTAAATATGCCCCATCTCAGGGTAACAGCAACATTACTTTAGGTGGAACGTTATGACAATGTGGTAGTATCTGTAGCAATATTGTTGCAGTGAGTGCGACTTGTGTGCAGAGTTGGGTTTTGCAATTTTATCATGTGCTTGCTGCCCAATTTGGCGTAAACCTAGTTACCTACGGTTTCTCTTTCATTTTACAGAATAAGCGCCCTTGAAGAACAGCTGGATCAGCAAAGGTCCATTACAAAGGAGCAAGTCGAGCAAGAAAGCCAGAAACACAAAGTTGCGTTGGTAAGTTGAAATTTCTCGAGATGTATGTTAAAAGTGAAACCAGATTATCCCAGCCCATTTTTTACGTGAAATATGATAGATTGCTTGATCGTAATTAGCTGCTTAAAACAACGGAATGTTAAAGAGATCGGTTCTTATCAAATCCACGTAACCAGAGCACCTAAAGCTGAGACGACGTTCTATAAACCCAGTACTCTCAGGTGCCTAATAAATGATGGGGTCAAAATAGATTGGCGGGGTGGAAAATGTGGTCGCGTATGGCTTCGATCAACTGCACTAGAAAGTAAAATGTTGATCTCAGCTCATCTGTAACACTTGGAACTCTGTCGAGGCCATAAGATGTTTTCGAGAGTTGCCATAAGATATTTTTCGAGAGGTATCATTCGTATTTAAAATGTGGACGAAACTTTTGACTGGGACTCCCCAGAACTTGATAGAAATAAACGAGAGGAGACCTGGCAGAATTCTACAACATGAAAGTCAGTCCATCGCGTACGTACAAAGCGTGCGATCCAAGTGCAAGTCCAGTTAGCTACATTTTACAACATGACACTGCTCCGATGTAAGATTGATTCAATGATTATTAAAAAATAAACAGTAACTTGACTAGATTAAGGTCAAGTTCTTTAAGGAAATTCGTATCCTTGCCTTATAATTCCTTTTACATTGATCAAGTGAACAAGTAACCAACGTCACAAGCAATATGTTTATAATTACCTGCTAGTTTACTCTATCCATGTATTTATTTTACCGTCTTACTTTTTAGAATTGAACTTAGATTTATGTCGTTGGTCTGTATTAGCTACTAAGTTTTTATGTTCAGAGCTAGTGCAAAAGCTATTAAAATCTGCCAACATTAAACAATATGATTTTTCGAAAAGCCAAACGTTTGAAGAATTGCGTAAATGTCTAGATTATATGATAATCATCATGATATCACGCTCGATCGAAGGGTGTGTTACAGAGACCTACTTCGGACAGTTTTCACTATTTCTACATAAAGTGTCTAGCATCTTCGTAAGCAGTGCAGAATGGCTGAACACCGATCACCGTTGAAAACAAGCTTAACGTTCACATAAAAGTAGTCATTGAGCATCTTTGTTTTGTTTTGTTTTGTATGCTGAAAGTTTGTGATGGTATGCTGAAGTGTCGTAAGCGTTTGATGTTTTCTAGTTTTCCTTCTGCAATTATTAGTTCGTTTCTCCCAGACCTGTAACGAGTGCTTTGTTGCGTCACTGCTGCCCCCTCCCCCCGAGACCACCCTTTAAAAGAGTACCCATTCTTTCTGCATAAAACAACAGCGGGTGACCGAATGCGCATTTAGTACATTTCATTTTAAATTGGAATCAAACATTTTCCTATATGAATGAAATGTGAACCCCAGTTCTACTTACAAAATTCACGTACAGCGTAATGGTTTACGGCTACAACTCCTAAAACTAAGTATTCGCGGCCGACTAACGAGCGTTAGGGTTTTCGTTGCACTCGAAGACGACCAATGTCAATCAAGCACTTGCAGGAGAAAGCCGGTCTGCCATTCTAATCATCAATGTATGTGCTTGTTTGCCTGACGGTCAAGGACCTTGGTTGAGATAAATGTAGAAAATGGATAGGCCTACTTAATTTAACCTGGTTGTCTTTCCAGTATTTTAGTCCTGCTGAATTTCTGATTCTTAATCTATGCAAAGAGAAGTGTTTTGAAGTTGGTCTTCGGTTGCACATTTGTGCTTATCGGAGATGTTGGAAAAGCCTTTTTGCATGCAGGTGTTAATCCATAACATACGCTAACTTCGATCTCAAATCACCAACACATTTTTCAGTCGGAAGCGATTTTAACTCCACTCGTATTTACGTCTTGTTTAATGAACTGACTGCTACAACATACTCCTACAGACGGCGTATACTGCATTGCGTCATGGAAAAAGAAAGTTGCAGTAAAGTATATCACCTGTTCGAAATGATAATATTCTGGTACAGTTTTAATGTAAAATCAGTACCAATGCTTACATGTAGGGTCTTAAAAGTTTGAAAGTAATCAGTACAAACTCCTTCTTGCGTCCTTGGCCGAAGGTTTGGTAAGTACCGTTGCCGATTGAAACAGTTCATTAAAAGGGTAGTTCGTTCGTGTGGATAGGTTCGTGAAGGGAGTAAAGGGGCCGGGGTGGAATACAGCCGGCTACTGTAAGTGTTGCATGGTAAATATGTGCGCTGGAGGCCAATGACAAGTGTCTTCGAAAGCAAATCAGGTATTAAGTTAACTATGATGGTTTCGTAGAGAAAGTACTTCAGGACTGTGCCTCCACAGCTTCTGTCTTGATAGAACTCTGATTTCAAGGCGTACTCTGGCTAAGTATATGTTTCTGTCTGTAAGGAAAACACGATTTAGACATGACTGTCATATATTGCGTAACTGACCTAGCTGCGTCATCGACCACAAATGCTGTCACTACGCCACGAAGCTGGCTGTAGAAGTCACAAGTACTAAATCAGTTAGATTATAAATGGATCTATTGGTTTTTTTGTTGTTAACACCTGTTGACAGACTAAATATTAGATGAACCCTCTTTACTGTATGAGTTGAGGAATAAGTTTTATTATCACTGAGACACGACTCAAAACAAATTATAACTGTTTCCATGGTAAATTTATGCTAGTGTATATTGTTGGAATCATATATATTTGAGTAGCCCACTGTCTCTTGACCAGATAAGGTCGTACCAAACATCATATGTATGAGAAAACTGGGATTTCTAAAATTTTTGGGTTACCCCGAATGTTTTTGATAGCAAATGGGTTTACGTTACAGGTAGTTTAAAATGGTAGACTCACCTGAGATTTTCATGTTTCAGGAATGCAGCAATTAAGGTCTTACAACAGGTCGTATGGAAGGTGAAAGTTTATCGTGAGAAAGAAGGGCAGAATGCCAGAAACTTTGTAGCTTTTCATGGGTTGTAGAGTTAAGTACATTCAACCAGCTTCGATCGGTGAAGGCGATACCCGGATATATGGGGACTTGCAATGGAACTTAGAGGATGCTCTCTGCACTTGCCTTTGTAGTATTCTAGCCTTGGCACATATCGTTCCCTTGAAATTTGTAACCACCCTCAGCGGCAAAACGCAAATGCGGCTCAGTTTCAGTCGCATTTGGGTTTTGTTGGGGTGAAAGCAACGTTACATATTTTTCGTTTACACCTTTTCGTTTACACCCTTTCGATTCGTTTCCCAATCCTTTTGGGAATGAGATAATTACTCAGATACCAAAGCTCGTTTATAAATATTACTGCAGTGTTGGCTTTGGTGAGGGAATGGTCTTCTTAATTTCTCAGTGTACTTGCACGTATGTTTGTGTTCGCGGGAGGAGAATACAGAATTTAAATTTCGACTGTTGGCCATTTGTTGAGACTGTTTTTTAGAAATGTGTATTTAATGTCGAGCTCACACGATGAGGTAAATGGCGTTTGTTTACGCCATCTACTATGAATCTGTGACGTGCGGTCACACATAGACATTTGAAGTTCTAAACCAATAAACATTTTGTAGGTATTGTGTCTTTTTGAGCTGAAGGCAACAATTTCCGAGTAGAAGGCATGCCACTTGGTTTCACATCAAGGATAAGGACTAATAAAATGACCAGTTTATCTGTACTTAACGTGGACTGCATTTCTTTCTTTAAACTTCAAGAAGAGGATAGATATGAACGTAACTAAAGCTTTTTCCGTGGTGAAGCCCCGTGTTGTGTATTCTACCAAAAGGACTAAATTACAACCAAAGGGGTGACGGTACCAAGGGATCGTCTATGATTCGAAGCTTTGATTTAATTTTTTTTTTTTCATACGATTATGCAGTTTGAACTAACTTGAGAATCATGACTGATTGGAGACTCGTTAATTTTTGATATTACTTGATCTATTTGGACTTTGACACATTGCAAGATGCCTGATATAGTGGCGCATGAATTATAACTAGTTGGCGTATTGGTTGGCAGTTTCGTGTATTACCTTAAACTTAATTATTTCGGAGAATTATAGCAGTTATAAATTTTCGACATTTCGGCCCATAGCGGAAAGCATTCGGGGGCAAAAAAAATCGGAAGCACATATTGTCAGACGCGTCTGAACAAGCCATATATAAGTGGTTATGTATTTTGACAGATAAGCCTGTTTATAAACTTATCCGAAGGAATCAGAAGGGGAGTTGAAAGTGTTGGCACGGTTAAAGTCATCGCACACGACAGACCGAATGCTACAAGCATTTCTCTGTTTTGTTGGACAAGATAGTTTATGTAGTGTTAAAAAGACGTGGTCATTGTGTTATATGTGTGATTTATGAACATATTCTTGTACGTCCATTATCACTGTTACTTTTATTGTTTCGCAGGCCAAGGTACAACGGGATAATGAAAGTCACCTGGAGCTTCTACAAGTGAAGTAAGTACATATCATAATTCTTACAACGTGGCTTATAGCAAGTGAGAAGCCCATCACTTATTTAGTCATTTTAGATAGCAGAAAATTAGGCTGCTCCTAGTAGATGTTACTTGTTTCCGGTATAGGGAACAGAAGCAAATTTCAGTTCCATGTTTGCACATTCACTTAAACTCCGATAAATAGATGTCGCATTCGACTAAGCTCCGCCGAATAGGTAAGGTAAGTAAGTGCCTTCCTCAAGAAAGCGCCCTATAGTCTTCCTCAAATAACCGCGTCAATGCGTCCCAGTATTTGACTGGCAACTGCTTCTATCATATTTCCATACTGAGAATTATAGAAGATAATTTTAAATGATAGTTTAATGATTATCATAAAATCTGTACGTTCCAAAGCATTACTTTACATCTCAAATTGAGTTTCCCAAGAGGATTTCCATGAAAAAGGATAATCACCCCGTAAAAGTTTAATCGAGGGCAGGAAATAAGAGCACTAGATTCGTACTCAAGGAAGTACGTGATAAAAATGAGAGAAGAGGTTTTCAAATAGTGAGTGAAAAGTTACCAGGCCGAAAACTGTGTAGTAGCTTGTTCCTTTTTCTCAGTTATTTAATTTTGATTTTGTTACGAGAACACCGTTTTATGTGATTATTTTTAATTCGGTATAATTTCATTTTGTTATTACATGAAGGTAAATTAAGCGTGGACAATTCGAAAACAGTGTTTTGTTCAATACATGATAGTATCTGTATACTATATTATTCAATACTTTAAAGTAGAAATGGCCAGATTGCTTCAACTCATTGTGATCGCAGTGTTGAGTAACATCTTCATAGTGACCTGACTTTGCCTCTATTGTAACTGCAATGTTTGTAATAATGAAGAAAACCAGGAGAGTATGTAACTTTTTACAACACTTAATATCCAAGAAAGCAAGGTTTATCCCCACAAGGTAACCGAGTTCAGGCTCCTCTTCTTCCATTAATGACGTTGGCTCCTAATGATGGTGTACCAAATTGAAGTTCTTGCCAATTTCTATTATAAGAACAGTGCTGTTCAGTTATCATAATCTTTATAGAGAGAAACATCCTTCAGCGCCTATAGGCAGAAGAGATATTAGTGTACTTAAAACCGAGGTGTTAACTGTCTACAGAAATATAAGTTCCGAAAATTGTATTTGCGATAGTAGTCAACGTTTTCTTTCTCGATTACTATATCCGATTAAGAGAACGTACGTTTGAATTAAGTTACCAAAGGGGAATGATGTTGTCTTAAGTTAGGGTTGTTCAAAACAATCGAAACAGCAAAAAAGCTTTTATTACTAAAAAGCTTCTTTCGTCTGACACTCCTCAGAGTATAAAATCGTCAGAATTGGAATTGAGAAGAAATCAATAAAACTTATACCAAACTGTGTTTCTAAAGTAGCCAATCAGAAGTCTGACTGCTAGACTGATCTTGTTTTGACCAATCAGTGTCTGTGGAACTGAATGGTTAACCGAAAAGACCCAATGAAAAGACGAGTTCTTTTTGTCTGCAAAGCAAAGTTAGGGTTGATATGGCGATCGCTACTGATAACTTTCGTTTTGTAGTATAGAACTGATAGTTGATCGGCCCATCGTAGAAAAAACCTTTATGGTTTTTGCCTTGAGCCCACACTTGCTAAATGTACCAGATGTTTTCCTAAAGATCCCTTAGATAATAGAAAGCAATGAAACTTAGCTTTTGCTGCACAACATTTCTTCCTTTTGAAGACATATCTATCAGATCACTAGATGCACTTTATAGATGTAAAGCAGGTAAGCTTTGAACAACGTACGACATCAACACATGTTTTCGTAACTGTCAGTCTTTGATTGCTGCCTTATTCAGCTTAACATCTACAACGAGTGCAGCCGTCTATCAGTCAGGTAAATTTATGGATCAATGTTGTATAGCCCTTGATAGTGTTGGGAAAACGGTATTATCAGGTCGGGTCTTGATAGCTTGCGAGAGAGGACATAGTTTATTAGGGCAGTTAGTTTACTAAATGTTTTTTTAACCATGATGGTTGATAAAGACGCGTTATGGCTTGCAATTATGTGTATACTGATAGATTGTTAGGGTGACTATGAGAGAAAGGTAGTTTATTTTTCCGATAATCGATCAAACGTATATGAGCTGGTTATACGTAAATCATAGATTCTATAGTGCAAAGCACATTGTGATTTAAAGGGTTTGTTGAATTTATTCTAGGCTTTCCCAAGCGGAAAACGAAATAGACAATTTGAAAGAGAGTGAGCCCATGCTACGTAAAGAACTGGAATTGTGTCTTGAGGTAAGTAACGTAGAATCGATGGACGATCTGTTCACTCGAGACGACAGTCTCTAAGTAGTAACAGGGTTATTAGATGATGGCGCGATCTGTGGGCAATGTTTCACGATTAAACGTTTTTCCGGTGCCATATTTGTGTTTAGTTGCTAAAATTGTGGTGTCTAAACATGTTAGAAATGTGTAAATCCATGATGGAAATAGCGGTTGAGCATAACGCGGCATATCAGCTACAAGTTGAAATTGATAAATCTGCAAATGGTTGTCACTCGTATGAAGGGACACCGAATGAAGAGACCAAAATATGCCAATATATGTGCTACAGCTATCACCACTTGAAAGAAATGTCTTCTTTGCAGTGATTTGTTCTGATTTGACCCTTTAAGAGATTAACTGATGTTCGAAGAAGCGTTTACATGAACAACAAAAGGACATCATATCGTATGCCGCCGAACTAATACTGAGAGATACAAAATCATTTAGTTATTATGGAATGAAGTGTGGATACAATCTCTTGCGTGGAAACAATAACTCCGCTCTACGGTTTGGTTAGCATTATAAAACTGACGTTTCTGAATACTTATAGTGTTTTTTATGTTACTGGATTAATGTCATAAAAGTTGAAGTTACAAGATTCTTAGTTCCTTCCTTTCTTTGCTTTTACATGGCATTGATAATTCAAGACAAAATCAGATGCAAAATTTCGTTTTCAGTATTTTGCAAAATGTAAGAGGACAAACACAGTACAAGCACAGGGCAATGAAACGGCTTCCCAATCGTTATTTTAGGAGAGACGACAATTACAAGCAAAGTATGATGATCTCCATGCAGAACTTCAAGTGAAGAGGAGAGAAGTGGAACAGTTGAGAACCCAAATTCAGAAAAGACGAGAGGAGCTCGAATACGAAAGAAGGGAAAGAATCCAAGTAAGTATTGATGCCAACGGACTATACCTCATTGATATCGAGAATTTTAAGGTGTTGCGATTAGCTTAGCTCTACTCCAACAATATGGCAATCCCCAATCGATGTCTTGTTTTCTTTCTTTCTTTTCCATTTCTTCCTTTATTTCACACTCACCCAGCACACTAGTCACACCCTGCCTTCCAAATTTAAGAGTTGGTGAACATGAAGAGAAGTCGTTAGATATGTAGGAATTAAACCATGCGGATTATATATGGTATCCTCTTGTAACGCTCGTCAACACGCCTAGTGAACCAGAACATGTCTGAAACCTATGCTACAAGAGTTCTTGAGATATACGTTATTATATACGTTACACGTTAAAAAGGAAGGGTCCTATTATTGTCAAAGAGGGTAGAAATTTTACCACAGGTTAGAACATCACCAATATGCGAGTTCCTCGTAAATTGTTGTAATAGACAAGACAGGTCTAGCATTATGTTTTCAGTTATGCAACCTTAGAGCCCTGTCCTCATGCTACTTGCATTAGCCAGCACGAGCTCCTGTGTATGTTTTGGCCCTCTATTATTATGTTCTTGTCGATAACAAGAAATTTTCTACGTCCAATACTTTCACATAGGAAGTGGCAGAACTTACACAACGACTTGAGGAGTACAAAGAGTTTCGGAGAGAAGCTCGAAGCCATTATGATGACAAGAACGATCTGATCCAGCAAGTGGAAATATTAAAGATGGTAAGTACATCGTTAATTGCACATTAATTAATTTGTGAATGGGAAGACGGGAGGAGTAGCAATTAGGACGGCACAAAATGGTGGACCGGATATTACGTCCTCTCTTGCAGTGTGTAGGAAATCATAATTTTGTTGATCGGTATGTATTATGGTATAATAATAATATGAATTTTACGGTAAACATGGTTTAGAGGAGAGATACGTTTAAGAAGGAGTGTTGTTCTTTGTCCATCACCGATGTTTTTAACACCTTTCCCATCATATTATCTTGATAAGTATGATGCAAGTCGAAGCCGCCACCGTGAACAAGTTCCAAATCCTGCCCCCATTCTTTTAGGATAAATTGAGATAATACGCAGCAGAAACAGTCGAGACCCTTCCATTTGAAACTACCACGTGCAGTTTGTTATGGTCCTGAAAAATTCATCACTCGATCAAGTAACTGTTCGGAACAGGATGCTTAGATTAAAAATGATTTTCTCAAGAGCTTCGATTGAAGTGGTTGGGTAGGAGTATCAGAGTAGCATTCGCGGAACTATGGAATTCTTTCACATGTAATCTGTTTTGGCCTTTTTACGCCAATGTGTAATGACGTACTAGTTTGTCAACCTTTTATTGACAGCATATGGGCAGGTGACCTATCTCCCCTGACTCCCAGACAAAGTTATAAAGTTAAACGTTGTTTAGCGCATGTGCTTCATAAACATCGATTTATTGTACACATATCTTACTTATAGGGCATTGTACTTTTACGGATACTATTGTTTCACCTTGAAGACTCTTCTATGCTTTCCTACTGACCCCCTCTATCGTTAGAGCTTGCTAGGACTATGCCTCCTTGACCACTACTTCCTAGCTCCGTTATGCCATTGTAGTGGTTACATTTTCCATCCCCATTTATCCTGCGGTCTTCAATCGTCGCATGTTCATTCGTAGACTAGTAGGACTTTCCTTCCAGTAGCATTTGATTGCTAATCTGCTACGTTATAG
>JAAAKL020008200.1:0-16146 GCA_010016065.2 Carybdea cf. marsupialis auct. non (Linnaeus, 1758)
ATCACAATATATTAACTCGCCTCCAGTCAAGCCTCCAGTTGGGCCGTTGGTTAGGCCTGTTATTTAGTAAGCCATGGTTCATTTAAATTGAGACATACACGTGTTAGATCGAATAGGAAGTACTTTTATCACGCTGAGAAAATTTTACCTGTTTTGAGGGAAATGTGACTACCCATGAATAAAATCATTCTGAGATTAAAAAATTTGTTTTACTTTGTATTTCTAACGTACCTGTTTGATGATGACCGTATACATGTATTAAAAGAGGCTTGGTAGTACAATCAACTTTATTGATTTTCAATAAGACAAAACTGAAAATAACTCAGTTTTTATTCTTCAAACACTCGCAGGTTCTACGATATGGAGAGTTATAAGAGTGAAGAGAGATGGTTTTAGGTGACCTATATATCCATTCCTGGACTCCTTTGACCTTTGATCATGGTCTCGTCAAAATAAAATGGGGAAGGGGCTCCTGGGGCTGTAGGCTCAACAATTTGCTGCCAGGTGATATCCTTTCTTGTTAGAATTCAAACTCTCTGTATCTTACTTTTAATTTATCAATCAATAAACAGTTATACTTGAATGCTCAATTCTTGAGACATGTGCTGAAAATTATATTAGTTGTAATATGTATTGTCGTTAAGAACGGAAATACAACCGATAAATTTCAACGGGAAATTTCTCACTTAAACAAAGTTTTGTCCAATTAGGAACGAAACAATGCTTTTGTGTGTTCATTATGGTTTCTATAGAAGGAAATGTATTTTGAAAGTCTTTTGTATGAAAACGTTCGAGGGAGTTATTGAAAATGAGAAGATGGTTTGACGTTATCCGTTTGTTACCGGCGGTATGTGGTGACATCGTTAGTTAAGAAGGCCTAAGTCAAATTGAACATAGGTACATATTTCCAAAATGTTTTGTAGTAGAGTTTTAATAAAATTGTCTAGTTTTGTAAATCTAGAAAGGTTTCATAGAAATTTAAATGACTCCCTCTATCCTAGCCAATTGCAATTAAGTGCTCAAATGTTTCGGCACCATAAAGTATGTAAAGAAATAGTTATTCTATTGAATAAAATGAGACATGTTCATAGTGTAACAACATCGAATTTGTTTCTTAGGGGAAAAACTACAGAACTGAGCACATGGCTTTTACAACACCTGACGGGTCAAAATGTTACAATAGCTAGCATAACACAGGAAGCTGGTAATAAGAAAGATTCTGAGCACCATATTTGAAAAGAGCCAAACGGAAAAATGTTAATGTTGTATTTTCACAATTCGTCCGATACTGATACTTTAAAAAGTAGCGTCCTCTTTGCTTTCCAATTTAGAAAAAACAACAACTATGATATGTACCTCGAATCGGCCTATCTAAGTAGAATATTGTTGCTAATGACTTTCTGTAGTTCATGTATTGCTATATTACATAGAATATTCATATTCTCGTTTAAATCAAAGTGCTTGCATAAACAAAACGTTTTGATGTCTGTTTCCTGCTGCATCGAAGTTTTATTTCTTTTAGGTAATACTTTTAAATAAACCTACATAACATGCAAAATAATTTCATTATTTCATATTATTAAACATCAAATCTCCTTACATTGGTTGTATTAATGTCTCCATGAAATCAGAATGCTTGTCTATTTTTCAATATATGGCATTCCTTTATTCAGCCCGTAATTGCTTGCTACCGGTACAGAACAGTGTTCCGCCAACTTGATTGCGTTTTTCAAATACTAAAAGATGTGAGATATACATGGAACGCCTTCCTTAAATTCGTAGATCGGTTAGCTGGAGTAGAAACTGAGAATTGCACTTAATCGTTATCGATGTCTCTCTGGTCTGAACGTATCTTTCAATGAATGTAGAATTTTTCCATTCTTTCTCTTTGCTGCGTTTGCTGACATTCTGAAAGAAAATTGCGTTCGATAAGCTCAATTGTAGTGGAAGGAAATTGACTGCGAGCATATTTGACAGCCTAGCAAATCTCACCACACGAGCTATAAAGGAGTGTTTTGATGCATGCATAGAAAATTCAAGTTGCAGAGCAGTAAATGTTTTGGAAACGTCCAACAAAGAATTGAAATGTGAGCTTTTGGGGAATCCAACAAGCACTGTTTTTGTTCCCACCAAAGGGTGGAAGTGTTTTGATAGTGGCGATGATTATATCCTATTATATCTTACTTTTTCACTTGCAAAGTTTTGAATTTGAATAAAAAGAGCGTAAATAACGTAAATAATAATTGCATAAAATTGGGTTCGGGGTTAAAATTTTGTAGCTTTTCAACGGTACGCCCAACTTTACTGATCTTTGACGTGCTTTTATTTTTACCTCTTAGTAGTGGTTGGAAAATAGCAAAACTACATATATATCAAAGATACAGTAGATGAATTATGAGCTCTACCGTCATAGGCCTTCATGGATCAATTTCACTTAAATTTCAGCTGACCCAGATTATTTTTGCAATAAAAAATTGAAAAGCATTTTATTGTCTCAATAAAAGAAGGAAATAATAAATTTCTATTTGATTAGATTCCGAAATCAAGACTTGAGCGGAGAACTTTACGCTCATACTAGCCAATTGCAGTTTTATCTTTTAGTCAGTTTTTGACTGCATTATTCAAAGGTAAATCTTTAGCACTTCTGTTGAAAATTTGATATGTATCTATTTGATGCTATATAGAAAATACTTAAGAGAGAGATAAGTCTCTAACAAATTCGGACAGTTTAAGGCAGGAAAGACACTGCTAGGGTATCCATGGGGCTTAAGGCACTGGGAAGAAAATGATTCTCTACTCTTCTAAGAAATTACATCTCCATTGCTCAATTAAATACACAGTATCAACGATGTTGCAGAAAGTTATGAGGTGATCAAAGGTCATTTTGCTACGAAAGTTCAATAATTTGTTAATAAATTTTTTATTGTTTGTGTCTTTTATGATTTGAAATATTTAGTTTATGCAATAATTTCTAAACATTATTCGCTTTCAGTATTTTCAAATCTAGGGAGTTTCTAAAAGCAATGGAAACATAAGCACTATACTACTTTTGTCATTTGAACATTTCCTGATTGATTAGACTTTACAGCAATGTTTATTTTTACGACGTCGAAAACAAATATAGACAAAAATTAACGTTATTAACCTTTTTCAGCTACGTTGAATCCCTTGAAGGAAATAGACGGCTTTGTCTACTCTCTGGTTTTCTAACATAAATTTTTTAGTGCTGCCTTTACCTAATAGATTTCCTAATACTCGGTAAGCATTTTCATTCTCACGAGTTATGTTTACTACATCAACAGCTTTCTAATATGTAATTAATAAGGTATTTTTCTCCCTTTTGAAGATCAAGGGACAAATATAGCATTAGGAAGGAGTACAAGTCAATCGTCAATCGGTGCATTGGGAGTATCGTCAAGGGCAGTGGATGGAAAGAAAGATACTCGCTATGATCGTCTCTCGTGTTCCCACACTGAAGCAATGTTAAACTCTTGGTGGATGGTGGATCTTGGAATGTCGATGCTAATTGGCGCTGTAGAGATTACAAGCCGCAGTGACTGCTGTGGTGCTTGGTTGAATCCATTCAATATCATCGTTGGGGATGATAGTTACTACGACAGTTGCATGAATTGCAGGTACATTCATTATTTAAATGTTATCATACTTACATTTACAGGGACGTAGGAAGAATCTCAAACTTGAAGACTCAAATGGCACCTTTTCTCTTACAGAACAATTTACCACGTGTTGGATTTAAGAGTGGATAAGAGGGCACTTACTGCTTATTGCAAAATCTTTGGAGGGTAAGTGCCCTAGTGCCTAGCGGTTCCTATGTCATTGTATATTCCTGATTATTGAAAATGTATAAAATCTGAATTTCATTGTCTATGAAACGCTATAACCTTTATTCCTATTGAGGAAGGGGGTTGAACCATCCTCTGACGATTTTATATTGTGATTACTCTAAAACTATCCAAAATTTTGTGAAATATTGTGACTCGTCCTGAAGTTTATTATAGCACTTATTCACATTGATTTTATTTGGTCACACCTACTTCCGGTCCTACTGTAACATAAATGTCACAGTGCACAATTCAATGCCTGAATTGATAACTGTTGTAAAATGCTCTTTTAATTAGCTTTCATCACTAAACCCGACCCTTTCCCTTCTCATGGAGGTTTGAATTGATTCTCTTCTGCATTGTTGAGTAATGGGGTAGATGTCGAAAGGTCAATATTTCATTAACTAGAGCGTGGCATATGTAGAGGTTGAATCCCTCAGTTAACGTAGTTAGGCAGTTGTAATGGTAATTTATTAGAATCATTTGTACTGTTCGAGTTTCATGAACAAATTCTTTGGTCTTGATGACAAGTATAGGACTTACGTTCCTCATAGATTCGTCATTGAACATAGCCAGTATTTCAATTGAAAGTTTAAACGATGTGATACAACTGTAATGACGCCATAGACAAATAACAGACAATAAAAGGCTTTATAACTATTTATCACCAATAGCCACGTCTATTCACAATGATTTTAGAAAAATCAGGTCTCTACCACTTAAAGTTGTCAAATAAATGCAAAAGTATAATTACCTTAAAAATTTGTGGTTTTTGCAAAAAAGTGCTGATATCAGCAAAACAGATTAGATAACAAGTCAAAAAGTGGTAATATTATAGCATATTTCATCTTGTACTATCAGCATGCCAAATGTTTACTGTGTTGGACTTAAAATTTCTATTTGGCAGAGGTGGATAAATCTATACTCCAACCCCCCCAATACAGAAGTGCACCAAAAATCTCAATACGAATAGGGTTAATGTGCAATTCTACTAAGAATCGACAAAAGCACGTGTAAAGAGATTCGACGAAGCATTTAACTACAGTCGGTGTATTTTCAAAACGTTAGCCTCTTTCTTCTAACAGTAACGTGGCACCAGGATTGTTAACCAATTTAGTCCTTATATGTTTTTAGTGCATTATATTTGTTGCCGTTTTTTTGTATTCAAGGCACCACTATTAGCTTTATCTTTTAGAAGCATTTCAAAGAGTTAAACTATATTATCATCCTATCAAGAAATGTGTTCAAATTTTACTAGTGATAATTGATATGGAGTGAGCAAAATAAGAAGACTGGATGTAAGTGACACTCTCGTTCCTGCTTCAGCAGGTGATGCGTTATGAATCATACATGCAATACCCTTTGAGTTGTACACATCCCCTTTGATTGCTTTTGCTTAAAAATTGATCATTTTTCTCCAATGAGAAAAGAAATACACCTGCCCTTCTTTTTTTTTGAGTTGACAATGCACAATATCAACAGAAAGACATTAAAATTATATATAACACACATGCAACATCTTAAGTACTATGTACTCCTGTCTTTATGTGTCATTTATATACTGTTCCTTCAATTTATTAATATTGTCTTGACTATATAGTAATGCAGCCCTCTATATCGTTTTAATTTTGTATGGCCATATGAAGCTACAGCTCACTTTTAGCAGCATTTACTACTAACCCAATATTTCTACATAGTCTATTCCTCTTAATGGAAGCCTAATCTGTTTGCAAACTCATATTGCAAAAAGACTATACAAGACCCCATTATAAGAAAACATATTCTTATTTAAGCTTTGTTTAATACATTTAGCAAGACATGTGCAAACTTTTTTTTATTATGTTCATGCAAAGAAAAATATATTTTCTTGATTTGTCTTCAAGACAAGTTTTGTTATTATTTTTGGTCTTTCCTACAGACTTTTCCGAAATAGTAATCCATGAAAAAGTCTATCTAATTATATATCTGATTCTATCACTGGTATGTAGTGAGGACAGTTAAATATTTCGGGTAGATTTATGTGGCAAATTTTTGCCAATACTTCATGTTTATAATACTATAGCTGTAAACTTTTTATTTGAATATTCTACAAGAGTTCACTATTTTACAAAATTTTAACAACTTCATAGCAGATCAGAAGGTAGCCCTATCTCGGGAGGACAAATATGGCCCAAATCAGTTTTGTTGTGAGCAGGGCAGGGACTGGCTGAGTACTTCGATCCGGGAATGGTGGTCTCTGCCACATCTTACGCTCACAAAATTGGAAGGCTGAGTGTTGCAGATGTCTGAAACCTCTCTTTCCTCTGTATCCTCCTTTCCTCCAGATGCATGATCCTCTTCCTCTTTTCCCTCTTTATGTCAGTTAGAACAGCATATATACAGGTGTGATGATCATGTACAAGTTATTCCCAGTTCATTGGGTCCATGTCTGTAAGTTTTATGTCACGTTTTAAAGTCTTTACGGGTAGTGTTATGAGGTAGCATCCTATGGCGAGGTCTTTATAAAGCAAGTTTTATGGATTGTGGCAATTCTCCACGTGAAGAATGTGACAAAGGCACCCGAGTTTGAACTGGCAGAGCAAGAAATGCCCGCCGAGGGAGGTTGCTCCTTCCAATAAAATAGTGTTGGAAACGTTTTTCTTCAAAGAGATGTCCATGATGTGTCAAGGCAATGAAGGTGCAAACTCTATAGGCTATTCTCTTCCCTTGTGTAGGTGGTGCAGGATTCGCTACCATTAAGAGAGCGGTTGAGGGTGAATCGCTGGTAGAATTTGTAGTTTAGGTTTAAGCTCGGCTGGTTATCCTCCCATACCCTCCAGATTTGTTCAGCGATAACACTGGCAGCTTTGGTTATATGCTCTTCGACCCCTTTCGTAATCGACAAATTACCGCTCACAGTGCAGACAATGTAAATGAAGGTGACGTCTTTAAGATCGTCACTGATGCTGATTGCTGGTGGTGCTGGGAAATCTTTGCAAATGAAGTTCCTATCTTTGCAGCTGATGGTTAACTTGCAATTCTTACAGGCTTGGGTAAAGTCATTAATAAGTACAATAATTACAATGAAATTAAAAGTAAAAAGAAAGCCACAGTACGGACAACATGGAAAACACCCTGCAAACCCACTGTACGCATTCTAACAACCATTTGAACCTGTAGCTACTGCCGAAAACGTGGCAATTCAAAGGGTATATCTAATTTACGATGTTGTATATAAGAAGTTCGCCGCTTCCTTAGGTTGGAACTTTACGGTTCATCACGGTTCATAATCTGAATGACGGAAGAAAGTAACCTAGTAATTCTCATAATTTTATATTTATGTCTATATTGGTAGGTGTGCAGTTGATGCAACTGTGGAACAAGGGAGGACAGAGTTAATTAGTTGTGGAAAGCCTATAATGGGTCAATACGTTTTTATTCACCTTAATGGTTCGAGAGCACTAATTCTTTGTGAAGTGCAAGTGCATGCTTTCGGTGAGTGCTCCATACATTTTGTAATATATGCACGTTTCGTAACTATTCACAATTAAAGTGTACTTTTTCCAACTGGTTCCCTTTTTTTAGCCAGGTAAGAAATTTTATACTTACGATTACAATCTGATTTACTTTCTTAAACTTTTAACCAAATTTTTACAGGGTTTTGTTTGAATTCCCGAAAAATCTGAACTATTTGTCATAAAACTGACAGCTTGACCCTTAAAATAATCAGGCTTTCAATCTGATGATCTTCAATAATTCCATAAATTTAAAATAAAATTCACGTTAAAATTGCAGGGAAGGGTAGATCAATTCTGTATTTCTCAAAATTATTGAAGTGAAGGCAGTTAATAGAAATTGCTGCAGCATTTGTAAAATCAATCTTCTAGTCTCATTAAGAAAACTGTGTCATTTGCTATTTTATCTGCATAAGAGCCGTGGTCTAGTGGTTAAGGAATCGGCCTCATGTGCCAGAGGTAGAGACTGATGTAAAGACTAGGGTCGAGGAAGGCACTGGGAGATCAACTCTGTCAATGTTTACTATCCCCAGGATATTGCACACTTTGGATGGGTAATAGGCTACGGTGGAAATCGAGTATACAACCACAAAACTGGTGCATTTGTAGTTCTTCATCAACGGAGTGCTGTTTTATTTTCACTATCAAGACAATATTATCTTTTAACTTTCTAGGTTGTAATTGACAAGAAAGAAATGGCTGAAAATGGATTTCGTTTTGGTGACCAAATGAATGTCCACCGCTATCATTATCATAGCATAAGAATAAAAAATACTGCAAATATTGTACGGATAGTTCAACAAAAGATAACAATATGGTAGAAACAAGATAGTCACCTCTGGAACTATAACATCCTGTTCATTTAATAACTGCACTAGATACGAATTGTCATAGCTGCATAGTTTTCATATTTATCTTATCATTTATCAATAAAACAAGAACTTGTCACAATAATAATCTACTGATATTAATTTTCCAAACTTCAGTTGGCTATAGCGCTGCATGTCTCTTCAGCAATTTACAACTATAATTAATAAATAAGTATATATGCTAATAATGCGTATAAGATAGCAACTAAAGATGCCAGAGTGGCGTAATTCTCTTCACCTTTTGTTTGCCGTTTTCTTTAGCTAAGCTTTCAAACGTAGTAGGGAACATTCCAACTGGACCTGATTAAGCCGTCACGTATTTCTGTTAAGAGCAAAACTGCTTATTGTTGGCATGAGCTCATTGTGTTATGTTGCGTGGTACTGTTGTTCAATGAATTAGTTTTCCTACGTAGTAGTCCATATACATGTATTATTAAAAAAGACTAAAGCTCTCGACGACTAAATTAAATGCTATCATACTTTATTTCATTTTCACAGTACCATCTCAATAAATTAGCAACAGACAACGTCTTACTCTGTTGTTTCGTAACTTAAACTCTTCGGAGTCGGATGTTTTAATATCCACAACTGATCCCAATATCAACCTTCTGAAAGTGAACTATCTGTTTTATCAAAGGGATTGTTTTTCTGCTACACTCCTCAAAAAAATGATTGGATAGGGCTTTAAGCAGAGACCACTAGTTTCTTCAGGAGGCTAAGATTACGAGGATATTTTTATGACTCCGGCAGAGAAAGCTCATCACACACTTCAGGCACAATCAGCTTTAAAAAACCTTCAAACTGGACACCTCCACATGGCCGAGACCCATCTTTAGAAGCATTTATTTAAAACGAGATATCCAGTTAATCAAATTATGTAAAGTCAAGTCAATCCTAACTGCTGACGAACGTTCATCTCTAACATCATTGCGCAAAAACAATGACATCATCATAAAGCCCGCAGACAAAGGCTCCAAAGGGTCATCATGGATAGATCAAAATATATTGAAGAATGCAACAGACAGTTACAGCAGTCAGACTACAATTTACCACTCGAGAAAGTCACAACACAACAAATAGCTTCCAAAATAAAGCAGCAACTCAAGACCATGTATGATGACCATGATATTGATCAAAGCACATATCTCTACCTTGTACAAGAGAGCCCTAGACCTGGAAGATTTTACATCTTACGCAAGTAACGCGCAAGTAACATAAGAATTCTACCAACCCACCTGTCCGCCCTATTGTCCGCCCTATTGTCCGCCCTATTGTATCATCAAATGACCATCCCACCGAAAAAATCTCATTGTTCCTTGATAAAATTTTTATAACCCTTTGTCACCCGCCTACCATCTTACATAAAGGACACTAAAAACTTCCATAATAAATTACATAATCTAGGAGAGCTCCAAGATAATGCCATCTTAGTTGCACTGGATGTTCAATTACTCTACACCAACATTCCACACTGTGAGGGTATCCAGGCATGTCGTGAATTTTTACAAACCAGGGACTCTCAGATTACCAATACTGACTCGCTTTGCGACTTTATGATCATGGTTTTAAACATGAATATATTTTCTTTTCTTGATCAATTTTATCTTCAAGTTATGGGTACTGCTATGGGCACACGAATGGCTCCTTCCTACGCATGTTTGTGTATAGGACATTTAGAAAATGCAATTCTTTCCTGTTCGTCAGTCCAACCCCTGTTCTGGTGGCGGTACATTGACGACATTTTCATAATATGGACCGATGGTGAAGATAGCCTCCACAATTTTGTTCAACGTTGCAATAATACACACCCTACTTTCAAATTTACTTTCGAGCACTCTGAATCATCAATATCCTTTCTTGATTTCCAAGTATGTTTAGAAAATAGCTCACTTCACACTGATCTCCACAGCAAAGAAACAAACGGCCATCAATACCCCCTTACATCTTCAAGCCATCCACATCGCTGTATCAAATCGCTCCCTTACGGACTTGCCATTCGCCTCCGTCGGATATGTTCAAAAGATGAATACTATGACAAACAACAATAAATATTAGAAGATCATTTTCCGAAACGTGGCTACAAAGCCAAACACTTCAAATCTTCATTCAACAAAGCACGCAGTAGGTCGAGGCTCTCCCTACTAATGAACAAGGAACCTTCCAGGAACGAACAAGTTCCCTTCATAACCACTTTTCACCCTGCTCTTCGTCACCTTCCAAATATCATCAACAACAACCTACACGTACTACTTTCCTCCCCATGTTGTTCTAATGCTTCCCAAAAGAAGCCCATAATAGTTTACGGGCCCTGAAGCAACATCGGTGATGCCCTGGTCAACACTACCTTCCGCCCTATACACAACAAAAGCGATCACCCTAACGGTGTTTTCCGTTGTAATGCAGCTGGCTGCAAATTATGTCGATTCTTCCCACACGGAAGACACCAGTATCAGCTTAACAATAATGATGTTAACGCTCATCGTGAGATCAGACAGCATCTTATTTGCAAATCAAAAATGTAGTTTACCTCGTACAATGTAAGAAATGTATCGATGTACGTCCATCGGTTCCCTGCCAATATTTTGGGCAAACCGGCCGCACAATCCAAACCCGTTTTGAAGAGTATCGCAGAGACACTTTAAATAATTTGGACATAGGAGTACCGGAGCACTTTAACAAGGCTGACCATGCGATCTCCGATATGGAAGTTATACCAGTGCAAAAATTCTATGAATACAATCTACACAGACGTCTGGCATTGGAGCAAAACCTCATCACCTTGGGAGACACGCTGAACAGGGGGTTAAACAGAATTGACGATCATTAATCCAGCAATTATATCATCGATGTAATTAACATTCTAATTTTTTTTTCTTTTTAAGTTTTTCTATTAGCTTCTTTGTAGTTTCTTGTTGTGTTTTTTTGTTTTTGTCGTTGTTTTTTTGTTGGTGTTGTATATTATTTCTCCATATTTTTTATTTCTTTTTATATTTTCTTTTACATTTATTTTTATATTTATGTTCTTATGATTTATTTATATGTCTACATTTTTTACTTATTTTTTTCTTATCGAATATTATCCTTATTATTTTTTAAATATATTTGCATTTTTCTATTTTTTTCCTTTTCTCCAACATTATACCCCTTCATCTCTTGAATGATTGCTCCACCCTGTCACTAGTTTGCATAAGCGCATCCCTTTATCACATGTAACACGCACGAAATCCCGCACGTTCTCTTTACCTTCAATGACAACAATATTTAAATTTTTGTCACGTGACAAGGTCTTTATAACGACAGTTGAAAAGACCTAAACTTTGTACTCTGAGGAAGACTGGCTTGACCGGTCGAAATATAAGTCACCAACAATACTTTATACAGTTTAGTGCTGCTTTTCCGTTTAGCGTGAATTCTTGTCTAACCACGATATCGTAGCCTAGATTGTTTCAAAATGGCTGTTTGGAAGACTAACTGTTGAAAAATGTTGAGGCAAGAGCGGAGACATTCCTTTTGTCCCTTTAATTCTAGTCTTATAGGGGTATATAAATTTGTTGTACATTAAATGATTTTGCAATAACTGGGCCACACCCATTTCCAGTCCTATCGTGACGTCATTGTCACCAGCTGCCTGAAGATGTACATGGAGAATTTTCGATGATATTAATGAGTTTTTCAAATACCTTTTGTTGACTTGTTTTGTCGTTTGTTTGGTTATTATGTCTCTTACCTCATGTTCTCTATATGTATATTGTAGACAAAACGTGGTCAGAAAATTCGCATTATTTGTGCGTAAAAACTGCATATATTATGGATGATAAATTAGACCAATGTTTACATCAATGCTAGGAGTGCTGTTCAGTGTAAATCAAAGTTCCACGCGAGTGAAAGTGGTGTTAAACGTCATTAAATTGTGGTGATATCCACTTACCACACTTTTGTTGTGGTGTTTACCTCCAACAATGAAAATATCTTGATTTTTAGTAATACATTTTAATACAATTTAGCGATACTGTATAACAGCAGATACGAGTGGTATCATAATTTACCTGATAAAAAAGTACTCGTTTATGCAGATTTGACACCAGATAAATTGAAACGATCTGGTGTTAATTTTAGGATTGCCGTAGTCAATTTTTTTTCAGTTTTTCAATTCCTTTATTAATACATGGGCTTTTGCAGTGGAAATGTTCCCCTTCATTCACGAAGTGGTCAGCGCACAGAGTTAGCACAGGTTACCCCTGATCCGCGTTTCTTTTTCTACACTGTCACATCATATCGACAGTCTCTATACGACATCAGGTTAATGTACTTTTGATAGGAAATATTTCATGTTGGATTATACTCTTCATCACCCACTTGTGATTCAAAATGTCTTTAGAGAAAAATACTATATATGTTAAAATAACAGCCATTCTACCCTTAAAAAGCCATTTAATTGACGTATGTCTTACTTCTCTCTTATTTTAGATGTAAACGAGTGCATACAGGGACGATGTGGAAAATCAGCCTGTAGAAATTTGATGGGTAGTTTCGAGTGCAGTTGCCCCTCTGGTTATCGATTTACGGAAGGAAACTGCCAAGGTCTGATGCCAGTTTTGATAACCCAACTTTGTTAACGATGTATTTCGTTTTTATTACTTGTGCCTTGGAACTAGTTGTAGTTTATAAAATGGTAGGTAGTACCCTAGAGTCGGCAATGTTGCAGCATACTTACTGATGATCCATCTGGCTAGAGGATGATGCGGCTATAGTTGATAACGAAGCTCATTCAACTTGGTGTGTTGCATCTGTTGTTTTGTGCCACACTTATTGCTCATGTTTTTGGTTAAATGGTGCTTAAATCTTTAATGATGTTAAATTACATTGAAAGATGCCATGCAGTTGGTTGAGTGAAAGAACACCAGTGTAAGGTGGACATTACATGTTTTCTGGCCTGAGGACAATATTATTAAGCTGACTCTGATTAGATTTGGCCAAGTACACTTGCCAAAATCAACGCATTGCTAGTTTTCCGCTAAATTACGTACCGTAAGGAAGGCCTTATTTCTTAAGTCAGGTTAACATTTACGTTAAGTAAAGGTGATGTCCGTGTGTACCCAAGTCAAAAGGTGTTATGTAAATACTAATGGCACCGTGGGCGAGTGGCCAACGTAGTCCGGCTCGTGACCTAATGGTTTTAAGTCAGTTCTAGGTTGACTTACTGCACTCAGTTTTCAAGGATAAGAAGCTTGTGCCACGCTGCCAGTGATACGACATTTTGTCGCTACGAAAAAAACTTCGCTCCCATCACTGACGAGCACTTCCAGGGGAGCAAGGGGATCATTTGCCCCCCTTTATTTTCCTTCGAGAATATAAAAGGTTTATAATCGATAAATATTTGCTAATAGAAGGTAGTAGAGGCATCAGTTGCGTATTCACGACATTGTCAAAACTCATCCAGAAGTGAATGACACGATGATCATACCCTTTTTGACCTAGAGATCAAAACCAGCCCCCCCCCCCTTCCGCCGAATGGTTTGCCGTTACTCCACTCCAAGTTTCCATTTCTCATAACGTTGGGAAGGCTGCGTACTCCCTGTAGTGACTACTAGTAACAACCTTTGTTGGCTAGTTTCATCGTACTTCTACTCAGTTCGCAAGTGCAAAAGAAAAGGTTTTACGCGCTACTTTGGAACACTTAAGTTATTTCTATAATGTAAAAAGGCGCTTGAAAGTTAGTGACCCAGTTTCTATTCAAGCTGTTGTCATTTCTTTTTGATTAGATATCAATGAGTGTGCGTCGCGTAGAAATCCATGCTCATATGGCTGTGATAATCAACTTGGAGGATATCAATGCCGATGCCCAAACAGTTACTCACCTATTGGCAACGGGTAAGGAAAAGCGTTCTTAAAATGCATCACAATTTGAGGTTTCACCTTTAATTATTTAATAACTCCAGTGAAAATGTAGATTTCGATGCACCCGGTCGTTCACCGGAACTAGGTCGATATTTTTTTAATAATCTGTAGAGAACAGCAACCTGCTTTGCCTAGGTCTTTTAGCTCGTCATGGTGCCTGGAAGGTACAAGGGCACCTACTGAGCCAAATCTATTGACAGCAAGGGAGGAAGAGGAATTATGATTTCCTGTTACGTTGTTAGGTACTTTTTATGTTTCTTTGTTTGTTACTTGTTTGTTTTTGTTTCGTGACGTTTTCCATTTCTTTACCGCCTTCTCTCTGTTTTTATTTATGTTATTTTGTTGAAAGTAATCTTGTTCTTGTTTTTGTTTTGTTATATCCTGTTTCAGTTTGCTTCATTCTTTGCTATTGAATTTTACTTTTGTTTTCCAACTATCTGTATCAGTTGCCTTTCTTTTTTTGGTTTTATTACATCTTAGTTTTTTATGTTTATGTTGATGCTTATTTTTCCCCGACTCTTTTCTTCAACTTTTTATCTTATCTCTTTTTCATTTCGGTTCTGAAAATTGCATCTTCTGTCTCTTCACAGACATTGTATATCAACATACGGTCATACCTGCTATCATTGTGAAGGACCAGATGGTGTACCGGAAGAGGGTGTACCTTTAGAAACCGAAGAAGAAAAGACTAGCGGCACTGAATCAGGAACTGCCACTGGTCCAGTGGAGCCAGGATACTCACCAGACCCATATTATCAACAGCAATCATATAACTATAGACGGGGATACTCACGTGAGCAAGGCGCCTACAACAACGAACAAGGAGGGTACCAGACAAAGCAACAAGGCAGTAGATACACGGCCCCTCAGCCGGCATATACTGGGCAAGGAGCCGGTTATACTGGACAGCAGGGTAGCTATAAGTTGGGGGCAGAGCGAACATATCAAGCAGGAGGCTACTACCAACAGCGGCCCCAAGCAGCACATCAGCCCCAGCAAGGGTATACACAAAACCCAGGATACGAAGGAGCAAGATCGTATGAGTATGCAGCCGGATATTCTTACCGTGCCCGTCGATCACTCGGTCGTCGCTCAAAGGCTGTTGAGGTTAAAGTCAGCCGAAAAGTTAAGCCGTCAGTATCCCTTGTTAAGTTATTGCCAGCGTTGAAGTTCTTGAACTCTAAGGTTAAGTACCGCATCCATCGGGGTAACGATTCACTCTTCAAAATAGAGGAACGGAAAGGTCTTAGCTTCCTTCATGTTACGGAGAGACCGACTATTGGACGTTATGGCCTAACACTCGTTGGTGAAGTGAAGAGCAATATAACCATGGATACAGATTTGAAGTTGTGGGCTAAACAGAGGAAGTTCCATCTCAAGCTTATCATTCATGTGTTGTAAGACATTTTTCGGAGGCAACCGTGCAGTTTCTATGGGAAGGTCAGGCCGCGAGACGGTAGCTTCACTCATTGGGAGGGTGAATGCTTTGGAATTATCAAGATCACCAAAACATCAGCTGTGACGGCATGCATCATAAAGGTACACCATTCATGTACATTTTGATGAAGGGACCTGCCGTAGTGACATCATATAACTAGCTCTATAAAGGCATCATTATGCCTCGCTTTTTATTTCGTTGCTTTTACTATGCTTATCTTTCTTGTAATGAAACATATTTATTGTTTAGTTAGACGTTTTCATAATTTTTGTAGCAGGAAAGTGGTTTAAGTTTTTTTGTCGGGCACGTTAGGACGTGGTAGGGTTTATGATTTCAGGTAAGAGAATCTGACGACAACCGACAGGTCAGAAAAGAAGTAGGCATTTGGTGGTGGCTGGCACTATCTCAGGGTAAAAGAGACTCTTCTTGGTGCTTGTTACAGTAGGATCTAGAGAACGTCTGTATCGCGCTAAGTTACCAACTTTCAAGGACAATTATATGTTGCATGTTCAAGAGTCGGTAAACCTGACAATCTAAATAAATGACGACACTCAAAGAGAAAGCGACCGGGACAAAAGGAATGTTCGATTAGCAATCAACAAAGC
>JAAAKL020008201.1:0-13705 GCA_010016065.2 Carybdea cf. marsupialis auct. non (Linnaeus, 1758)
TCTTCTCACTCCCAGTTATTAGCCATCTTCTCACTCCCAGTTATTAGCCATCTTCTCACTCCCAGTTATTAGCCATCGTCTCACTCCCACTTATCGCCCATCTTCTCACTCCCACTTATCACCCATCTTCTCACTCCCACTTATCACCAATCTCACTCCCACTTATCACCCATCCTCTCACTCCCACTTATTACCCATCTTCTCAGTCCCACTTATCACCCATCTTCTCACTCCCACTTATCACCCATCTTCTCACTCCCACTTATGCAGTACATCCATATTAATAGGCAGTGTCAAAATTTTCTGCTGTTTAAGGATATCTATGGCTATTGCATTGATTGGCTTTTGTTCAACGCATTAACTTTGCAGTTAATTGGATTCTTTAGGTCAGCTGCTCTTCTCATCATTTAATATGGCAGTTGGAGAGATGATCTTGTACCATATCTACCACTGATCTTAAAAATAGACTGGTTGAGCATCACTCGCAAGTTCGTTGACGTTGAAATCGTGGCAGTCATAAACAATTGTCAAACGGGCCCACTGGGTCACGATAACGACTTTTGTTCAGCTCATTATGTATGAACTTGATTTATGTAAATATACTTAAATCAAAAGCACCAATCACAGCAAATTTAGCTCCTTTAAGGATGTATTTTCTATTTATCGGTACGTAGTCCTTTTGCAGGGTCAACGATATCTATAAGAAGGTTGAGGTCAGATGCAAATTTTGAAAGGCTACTCGTATATGACATATTAGATACGACAAAGACAACGATCTTTTTCAGTGTCTTACCAGGTAACAGGTTGACATCATCCTTAACATCTGTCACCGTTGATCATCAGAGGGAGCGATTTTTTGTATCCTCCACATCATTAACGATGAGATCATACCGATTTTTAAGCCTTCCTTCACATACGCTAAATGTCATCTCTTAATTCGATTCACCTTTCCGTCTTCTCTTATCATAACTTTAATCTTTCTGTACGATGAATGCGAGCAGCTTCGGAATCTAATGACTTGTTGACTATAGGTAATCCTGCTTATCATCTTTGTATTAACTTAAGGATTGCGAGAGCATGGTTGGCTGAAAAACCTCGAGTTGTTGTTATTTCAACGATCAGAGTTCTTAGATCTGTACTGTATTTTGTCGACACAGGTGATAAAATCGAAGAGAGAAAGCTTATAATGTCATAGGTTGTAAAATCTAGTGAAGCTAGGGAAGCAACGGTTCTAAAGCCTAGCCATTTTCCAATTGTGCATGCGAGAGTCAGTACTGGTGATCAAATTCACCTCAAGTCACGCCAATTCTGTGCTTGTTTTGTTTCTTTGCTCGAGTGCTAGTGTTAGTGCTTTATGTTGTAGAACTTTTCTAATGCGTACGATTGTGTAAAGAACAAACTGGAAGAGATAGATTTTCATCCTCCTTATGTTGATCAGATGTCTTGGATTTTGCAAAATTGCACATGTCGACGCACGCATAGTAATCCCTACCTTAGAGACTTGCAAGCGACGCTTGTAGTGAGATTATTGGAGCTCTAAAAACACTCCCGACTTCCAAGAAGATCAAAAGATGAACTGCGATATTGTGGCAGTGGGGGAACCACAGAAGTCAACCAAGTTCATGTTTTGCACGACAGTCGTAATTAGGGATGCTTTAAAGTCAATATAGCGTAAGTTTGAAATATTTAAAGCATTTTTCTTGTCTAGTAAAAAATAACACAAATGCTTGTTCCAGCAATCGGGGTGTTTGTCAAATATGTGCTTGTCAAAGAAGAGTCATTATTCACATTACGTCATCTATGTAAGGACAAAGCCTCTTAACAACAATTACAAGCGGCACAAAAAGCACTTTAAACAATGGTGAGTATTCTAGCAAACAGCATCCCCTGGGGAGGAGGGGAGAGAAATAAGAATTTTTCAAAAACACGGAAGAAATAAGTTTTCGAAGGAAAATAGATAATAGCCCCTTTATACAGCTTCGTATTTTCCCCCTGATTTTTCCGAATTTCTTCTCCCTTCTTACATTAGAAACCTGTTATTTCAGAGACCTAAACCAAATTTTTCTGGCGCTTTGCGCCAACTAGGGTCTCCCAGTTTTCTAATCTGACCCCATTAGCCTTCTTTTGCAAATTAGTTGCAAACTTTTCCCTACCTATCGCTTTACATTTTTAATAGAGAAAAAAATGTGCAGTGTTTGCCACTGCAGCAAATACAGGTCATTGTGGCAAGTGTGCGACAAAAAAGTGTTACTTACTGCTCAGGAAGGATGGCAACACAAATAGAGTAATGTTGTAGCATATGTAATACAGGTGGGTTTTTTCTTAGAAAAGGATGTTATCTATTGACGAAGTCTCTTTTTTCAAGAATGCTTGAAAGTTTGGGGACAACGGATGAAAGTGGGAAAGATGTACATAGAGAGAAGGTTGTCATTTCATGGAGGGCAATAAGTCTGATTAGTTAGACTAGGTGGTACATAAGAGGTTGACATAACAAAAAAACGGCTAAAAAAGCTACAGGTGTTACCCCTGGTTACCCCGCGGTAACTGCTCAATCCACCCCCTCCATGTAAACGTATCCCTGCACGCAAAAAAAGGGAAGAAAAAAGAGCTGCCTGGGGAGGGAGGAAGAAGTAAGACTTTTAAGCCAGAATATTCATCGTTGGTTTTAAACCACGTACAAAAAGGACTTTGGCAGATTTGAAGGTCAAAACGGAAGGCCTCGATATTGAAATGGTCTATCAATTTACTTGTCTAAGGTCTGTTGTGCTAGTCACCATTAGCCATACCTACTTGCTTGTAGATGAGAAATCCAAACGTATGATTAGTTTCTCCACAGAACTGGAGAACTGGCTGTACTATGTCCTAATTGTTTCAATTGCTCTGTATTTATGTGGCATACTGTCTCGTGGAAAAACAATAAAAAAACTGTAGGTATTCCAGCGTATCAGGCAAATTATTTGAAGGTCTGTCAAATCTAATAACTATACAAAGGCTCCATGTAGTAGCGTTGAACTATCACAAAAAGGATCACCTTCAATGGTTTCGCCGTACCTGACGATTACCGGCGGGCAGTGAGTTTCACAGGTCTACTACGGAGACACTCGAGAGGAATGTGATCAAGGCAGACCCGTTGAACAATGGATTGACGCCATCAAAAACGAGATAAGCCTCCCAGTAACAAATTTTGAAGGACAGACACTTGACCAAATCCGTTAGCATGAACATACATAACGAAAATTGGGTGAAGTTTCGGTATTGAGATAAGAAAATAAGTCATGTCAAAAGGTCCTAAAATAAAAATAATTGCCCAGCACTAGAAGCGTTGATGAACGATAAGGAAACAATCAATCGAGATTTAAACGAATTCTTCCACCATCTTCAAGTAAACTAATTGCAAATAAGACACCAGGCTAGGTCAAAACACCAACGTAAACAATGTAAACAAAGAAACATGAAAAATAACAGAAGACATACTACGAGCGGGAGTAGGGAATTGAACTCTTGTTTAAATTTATTTTAATTCAGGAAAGAGTTGTGAAAGGGCTCGTGGTGAACCCTGGCTCAGTTTTACTAGCTTGTTCACTACAAAAATAGCTAATATGGCACAGTGTCAGGAATCGTGTTATCTGATCTGACGCATGCGCTAAACCAACAGACCTGTATATTTTCTACACAAGATAACCGCCCTCTTCATTCATTCTGCACTAGTTATTTTTTTCATAGTGAGGACTAGTCGGTGAAAACGTCGTTTAGTTCGAAATGTTGTGCCATCTGTATATCTATCGACTTAATTTACTATGTCTGCGTTTAATGGTGAAGAAACTAACACTGCATCAAGCTTGGAGAAGACGAGTAGCGATTGGATGTGTCTGGTCTATTTTCACTTTAATTTTAAGTTCTTGCGAGTTCTGCTGGCCATCTGTGGCATGAATGACCCTCAAAGAAGCATGCCGAGTCAAACTGTACGAAGGAATTAAATTGGCAATATGATCCGTGCAAGAGAATGGCATGGTGAATAACAAGTTTCCAAAATGTTTGTGGTAAAAGCGTGGTAACATTTAAAATACTAAATACTAAAATATTACGGATAAGAAAGATTTTTCCAATCATTGTTAAAATTCCAAAATGGTCCGACAAATCTTTATGGAACTGACCTGTTGTCTTACCGAAATGTGCCTATGTGCACACGGGACACATTGTGGGGATTCCCTCCGTTTTCATGGGCATATCCCTACTGTGTCTCGATGTTATTGCGAAGCTGTCAGATGATGAGTAAGCTCATCGTACGATGTCGTAGGGTATAGGTACATAATGGCCTGATGGTTGTAATCATATGATCACATATTTTGTAATTAGAAATCGTGCCATCATACGATGGTCAGCTTATGCAAGATTTGTAAACGTCGCAAAACCCGATTGGTTAATTTTCATGATCACATGGAAAACTGTTTATATATATATATATATGTATGCACACCTTGTAAATAGTCAGATCGAAGATGATTTACTTGTGAATATTTAGGAAAGATTTGAAGGAAAAAAAAATAGTGTCTTTTTTGTCAGAAACCACTAAATGAGCTTAAACCAGTTCGGCAGAACTAGCGCCTGATCGTAGCTAAACCTATCATTTAGTTTCAACACACATACTGGCAAATCACGCCTGAGGATAGTAGTTTGGGAGTTTTGTCCTTATAGTGTTAGGGTTGGAACGGAATGTGGAACTGAAGACAAAGAAGGTGCTCGTCACCCGGTTGGCTTACAAATTGCAGATGTGAAATCAAGTGTTGTAGAGCATGTCTCTGTCTATGTACCTTCAACTTCACCTTAAGAGAAAATCTTCCGACTTGAAACCCACAGTCACGAAAACCAATTTAGTTTTAACCTTGCCAACTTTGAACTTCGTTAAGGAAAATGCAAGGCAACAGCAACGTTGTCACACTACGTTTTTAAGTACATCACAATCCTATCTAGCATACGAGGCATACAATTGCTCAACTGAGATGTACCGGCGTCTTGAGAAGTGGGAACAAAAAATACGTCGCTGCACAGACAATAACTTAAAAAAAGCTAATCTTTAAAATCCTATATTCTCTAAAAACAATATATAAATAAATGAGAAACGTGATTGCCAAACAATTTATTCTTACCTTAATAAATAAAAATATTCCAGGCTTTCGCGTGGGTCTGTCATCTCAAATTTATGGGTGTAGTTCATAATGAGTCGAGGGTAATTGAGGCGACGCATTGGCGAAACATCAGCAGGATCAGTCGAAACTACGGCGGCGAAAAAAAAGAAGCAAAAGTATGGCGGCGAAAAGAAAGAAGCAAAAATACGGCTAATGATGCTGTGAGTTTCGAATTATGAAACCTTGATAGCAACCCAATCAAGGTAAAGCAACCAATGCAAGTTTCGGTACTTATAAACTTGAAATTCCATTTCATATGTAGTCATAATATTAATTATCATTTGAACGAAAATAGAGTCCAGAAAGAAGAAAATGGAAGATGACAACGCCGAAGATGATAATTTATTTGGCTTTTCCGCTGGCTAGTTTCGGCGTGTTTGCCTTCCTTGGAGCCTTTCACCATCATAATATCAATTAGGTTATTATTGCCAAGTATATGTACAAGTCATTCTCGTCTTACAGTGTCAACTTTGAAAGTGAGGGCAAATATTTTTAGGAACAGTACATAAAAGTACCAATCCGGACAGAAAGGCGTCGGAACAAGTACACCGATGACGTGCATCGTATTCTGTGACTGCCCAACAGTGTCCCTGCAGCAAGTCGCCGAGGTCCGGGGCCCGCAAAAATTTAATACTACGAAGTAACAGCCTCTCTCAGGGCTCTCAACAGCCCTGCCTACATGAAGCATGAATGGAGAGAAGGGGATGGCATATATATCTTTTTTAGAATTACGAGAAATATATAGGCACATGATTTTAAATTTGAGACAATTATGATCTTAAGAGATGGATACCTAAAGTGTAGACCTGTATGCAGGTCCAAATCGGGTGATTCTCTTGAACAATGATTTTACATACGGGGGGGAGGGGGTGTGCTAACGAAAACCCTACTTTATCCTCCTCATCTGTTATACAAATGTAAAGGATGAGTCTATCAACGTCTCCCATTGCCACGAAACAAAATACTTTTTTTACCGAGAGTATTCTAGGAGGACTAACAATCGAATCTTCAGTGCGCATCAAAGCTCATAATATGATACCGTCAGTGCAGCTTTCGTCCCCCGCCCTTTAAACAATATCATTACCGTACCTTCCACGAATATCCTATTTTTGGAGTACTACTTCCACTACACAACAAGAAAAAGCAGTGTTAATAGACGGAGTGGGAGGCCATAAAAAGTACCAAAATTTGGTATCTCACAATCATAATATCCCCCCCCCCCCCCCAACCACTATACTTTAAAGGTAGTCTGGAACAAACAACACTTTTAAAGGAGACAGTTCTTCTCTTGCTAACGTTGAGTAAACCTTGGAGCGTTTAAAGAGATCCTAGTCGAATTTTTACAATACTACACTTACTGAGTTGTGCATAGAAGGCAGATGGAATTGCCAGCAGATTGGCTTCCTTTAGTACAATAGCAAAATGGACGGCATGGCATCGGTGTTTATCAATTCTTGACAAGAATTCAATTCCCTGTGAGACAACGGAAAATTAATTAAGTGTGATTTCTTTCATAAAGGTTTCCGCAGAGCGAAAACAACATAAGTGGAAATACATCCCAACTAAACTTTTTCTGCGTATCAGCAATACCGATCTTACGATCGACGATAATCTAAACATTCTTCAATGGGTTTTATTTGTAAAAATGCCACTGCAAGTTTAGAGATAGCTAAAATCTCATGGCCTTATCACAAAGGAAAGAAGAAACCGATCGTACTTTCGCCACAAATCTGAAGACGAAGACAACTGGATATACGGGTTCCGGCTATCGGCTCGCAATTGTTAATGATGTCATGCTATTATAATCAGAGAACTGTAGAAGCCGATTTCCATCAGACCTTGTCATTGTACGTAATGTCCTAGCAGATTATATTAATCATATACTTGAAACTTTCCGTTCGTTTTCGATTCATAGCAGATTGCCTCATTAGGATACTAGGTGTGGCTCTGCATCATACGTACGTCACGAGCATCCAGAGTTTCATGGAAAGCTTCTTCCATCCCACGAAAAGTTCCCACCGTTGTGAAGGTCGTCCACAATAAATGAGGGGAGATCGACTTTGTTAGACTTATCTGAACTTTTAGTCCGACCATTGAAAATTTAGATCACGTATTTCTGGAAGGCTGCGTCCAAATCAAGGTTACTATCGTTAACCTGAAAGAACAATATTGCAAAAGAACTTCCCTACCGACTTGACACGACGAAACTAGACGTTGTACATCCATTCGTCATTTGCTAAAGCCTGGATAATAAGCAACTAAAACAACCAAATTAAATAAGCAACAAAAACAAACTAGATTAAATAAGCAACAAAAACAAACTAAATTAAATAAGAAACAAAAACAAACTAGATTAAATAAGCAACAAAAACAAACTAGATTAAATAAGCAACAAAAACAAAATAGATTAAATAAGCAACAAAACCAAAATAAATTAAATAAGGAACAAAAACAAACAAAATTAGATAAGCAACTATAACAAACTCAATAGAATAGGGGGAAACATCTGACTCCAGTAAGCTGTTCAACGTTCAGAGGTTCTCATCGCTGTAGTAAGAAATAGCAACTGAACTGAATCTTCAGATTATGCTTTTCTAAAACTTCGAGCCAATTTTCACCGCTAACGATAGTTGCAATTTCAAAATTCTTCTACATCTGCCCACCAAAAAATGCTTACTATTTATATCAGAGAAGGCTGTAATCTCGGGGTTCCATTTCATTTCATAGGAAAGCTACTTACTGCTTCAAATTGTGCGGTGAGAAATAACACTTGGCAGTATAAAAATGGTTGCTGATAGGCTTTGAAATGTCCTTCACCTGCAACAAAATACAGTTCAGATAACTTTTTATAAATTAAGTGCAAAAACGGGCTTCGTGTAAAGAAAGCTACTAGAAATGACCGGAGAGAAGGCCATGAGCAAAAAAACAGGAAGAAACAATTATGTTACATTACCTATACATTTATCAGTTCTAGTAGTACGACTTGCTGTTTCAACTCAATTTTTTCTTAGATAAATACATGGGTTTTTGTACTCTCTTCAGCTCGTTCGAAGCATGATAAAAATAAAAAATTAGCCCGAGCATCTGTTTTTCGTCGTTCACCTCAGAGTCTACGTTTCTGCCTTGTAATGCCGACCTTCTACAAGGTCACTGTCATCAATTCAATTGACCGTTTTATGTTTCCAGCATCTCTGCCAACTGCACCACTACGCCTTGCACATTCTAGTCATATCAGGATATCCCGCCCATTATCAGATTAAGTAGGCACCAGTACATGAATGGATTTGAACTCTCTGCCTGTTCGCATTCTTCATCTCATCAAGAAGGTGCAAACAAAGAAAAGGTGTTTAAAATATATCCGGTGTCACGACTGGGTCTAAAGCGTATAACTGGCAGTGTACCAAGGTGTGCAAACAATAGTCCTACGACGAAACGTGTATGAAAACCGCTAGAAATCAGTGCTCTTTTATAGGCAATGAGGGTATTTGCCTATTTTGCTTGTGGTCCATGTTCGTTCTTTACGTTTTCTTCAATAGCCTCCAATCTACTCCTTGCCAAGTACGTGAATAGCCAATCCATCGGCCATGTTGATGTCTTGATAAAGGAAACGGTCATTATGGTTAACTGTATAACGGGGTATTAACTTTGCTTACTTTGATAAAAGAAGGGGTATGAGCTCACTCAAAACTAATTCGAAATATTATCTCAGTTGCACGCGAGTTAGCCAGTACAGAAGGACCATAATATGTAAGTTCCTTCATTCTATTTATAAATATGAAACGAAGACCCCAACTTTTAAACGAATCGTGACGGCAAATAAAGTAAAAACTAAAGTTCGATCATACACTAATTCTTTGTGTTCCTTTATTCTTCCTAAGTTTTTGGATGCCTTTTTATACGTTTTACTTGTGAATAATGCGCTTATGAGAGGAAGAACATCTCTCACCGCAAAATCTCATTGTCGGAAGAAAACATCTTGCAACAGCGCGCGGAAATACGTGCGCCATGGCATTTGCAACTGACTGGTAACGAATTCAGTTGATATTGAGAACTTACTTGCCTTAATTTTTACATTATTTACCGTTAATACAAAGTACGAAAGTATTAAAAATTCTAATAAGTGACTGTCAGCAAAAACATACCATACTCCTCGTATAGTAATGACTGCAAGTTAGCCAAGGATATCCTCTCCGAAGATCCCTCGCCGCTTTCGTCAAATCCAACCTGATGAAGCTGTACAAAGGAAATGTAAAGTGCATATATCTATATATATATATATATATATGTACTCAGGCAGACACACAAGCAGTCTATTGTGTATATTGATATTAAATCATATATTTGTATACTACATGACCCTATCCGTGATTATAATCGTTCTTTTTATTACTTATAATTTGTTGTTATATAATTCACAGTTTGATAGCCTCACTCAACAAAAGGAAAATGTTAGACAAGGCTTCACTGCCAGTAGTGTTCTGTAAATCATTTCATAAGCGACATTTAGCCGTATATGCACTGTAGAAAGGACCTGGATATTTTAGTATTAATTAGAAACCATTTGGTAAAAACATGACGCAATAACCTTTTGAAATGGGCGTGATTGAAGCAAGAGTATCTGCCCCCAATAACTTTATTTTGCTTGTTTTTTGTGTTTCATTGTGCTTTTTCAATTTTAGAACCTGCTCTCTAAAGATCATCTGGTCTAAAGGAGATAAAGATAAAGATTAGTAGAACACAACAGAGATATATTTGACCAAAACCACTACATCTATCGATTTGCAAGACATATCTCATATTACCTAGAACCAGTCCTTCGTTATATATAAAAGACCCCAATTACCAGATAATATTATTTTAAAAAAACAAATACATAGAAACAAATGAAATGAAATACAGTTAACGATAATTGCGAAGAATGCTTGTTCAGGGTAATAACGGTACCAACATATATGACGACTCTAACACGGTACCAACATATATGACGACTCTAACACAGTACCAAGTGATAATTAAGAAAAAAAAACAACGTTTCATTGCAAGATTTTGTTGCCATTGTTCGTCTGCCATTGGATGTGCTCCTTTCACCTTACGTTTGCAACTGTTTTTCTAAGTATTCCAAATTTTCAAGCACTACTCATTGAAAGCTCCCCACTATGATACGTAAACCTGCGAATGCTTTCAGGCAATGAAGCTTTTTGAAAGGTGTTCCTGCACATACATTGTCCAATGCCTACAACTTTCACCTATGTAAGCGGAACTACACCCTACACATGTAAGTTCATAGACAACGTGTGAACGGGGCGAAAATGGAACGTGGTTTTTGGTAATAAAGAATTGCTGTATGTACTAATTGTGTGCCTGGTGTGAAGAGCAAGAATTAAACCTTTTTGATCTGAATATGAAGACAGTTTTTTTGTTTGTTTTTTTAGTAAGCGTAGTACCATACAAGGCTAACAAAAGCCACTAATTGTATGGACTAGAATAGAGGTAAACAATATAGGTAGTAAGAGAGAGAGGGGAAGGAACAACTAGCATAAAAGAAAGGAATTTACGTTTGACTTAAAAGCATCTAAGTTATAGGAAGAGAGAAAACAATCAGACGACAGAGAGTTCCACAGGTTAGCAGTTCGCGGAAGGAAACTAGTCCCATAGAAAAACTTCTTCACACTGGGGACAACAACAGCATAAGAATGAAGTTGCCAACAGTTGTAAGTGGAACACTTTTCCCGTCGTGTAATAGAAAAAACAGTTAACCCATAATTAGGCAAGAAATGCACCTCTATCGCTAGCACCAATCACAATACATATGCCACGATTATCACTCCTTTTTCTTTTAAGATGAATGAGAATGGATTGAGATAGTCAGAAATATGTCTTGCAAATCCAAACAGTCCATTGCTGTTTCATATATTTATCACTGAAGACAATACGAAAAAATGGAAAATGACCCCATACGAATTCCAAGCTGTGCTTCCAACTAAACTATGGTGACCCGATGATAACATATTTCACTTTTTTCCGTCACCGCAACAGCTGCAAATCACCGCATCGATATCCAGCTCTTCTATGATATCTCCTCAGCTTGACCTTTTCTTTTGGAACACACTTTGTGATTTTCAATGGTCTTTGGAGACATAAATGGGTTGGATGACAGTACTTCCATGGTCAAGTCGCACAGACCAGAGAGGCTAGTCTCCAAATGACGTAGAGTTGAATGCTTACTTCAAATGGCGGATGATTGGGAGCTAATGTTGCGGCAAATAAAGGGAAAAGTACATTATCACCAGGTCGCCATAGCTCAGTTGGTAGAGCAATATGCCACGATAACATGGGTCCAGGTTCGAATCTCAGTGGTAACATAATTTCACTTTTCTCTAGTGTCTCTTGAGACTTAACAGATTGAATGATTTTCTCTCGAAAGCACTCAATTATAATTGTTTTTCACTGCTTCATCATTCTTTAGGTCTTTTTTCAAGTTGCTAAATTCTTTATTTTTCACTAAAAATGTCTCAAAAGAAAGTTCGCCTAAAAACGACCTACATTTGTGACTTACAAATCAGGGTTTCTCTAAACAAAAGCCCGTCTCCATGACCAACAGATGACAGCAGCAAGACAAATGGTTGAGATAAATTTCACACCAATTGTTTATAAGTTTAAAAAAAATGACTCAAAACGTTTTAAAGGAAAGAGGCAAAGCATAGATTGCAAGTCTTGTAGACATAAAAAAAGGAAACAAAAAGCAACTGGCTTACCTTCAACCATAGGTAATCGTCAATTTTGGAGGCTACTTCAGCGTGAGTATCTGAGGAATCACAACATCCTATAAGACAATACACCAGTCTAAAATAAAAGAGAATAGAATGACAAATTTATCGCCTAGGTTAACGTTAGATGGTTTGCCACTGGAAACCATTGGCAGGCCTCGTTGGGAACTTGTGCTTGGAACTTTATGAAAGGTGTGGCCACCAGGGCTTCTTGAACCGCTCTGTCGATGTCAACAAAATCGTACAATTTTCAGTGAAATAGTCAGTAAAAATGCGTCTATGAGTATATTGTGTTTCGTTGGATACGACCATTAAAGAAGGAGCACATAAGACGTTGATTACTCTTAAACAGAATACAGACTAAAATGTAAATAAAAGATATATAATACAGTTTCGTATGAGAACCAAAGAATTCCTCGTAGCCCAAGTAAAGATGCTACAAATAAAAAGTTAAAGGAAACCCATAAAATAATAAAGAAGGGCATGTACAAGCGAGTATGCAATGATAGCTCCGGCTAGGAGAAAAATTGTCGGCAACAGTAAGTGATAGAAACACGACGCGGAAGGGAGGACAGACAGGGCAGTCGGCAACACTAACAACGCTGATGATGCTTTAGTGCAAAACAGTGTGGTTTTCAGGTTGCATGTTGTCCCTACCCAACCAAACCCCCTTATTCTACACTCAAAGTTAGCCCCTATTCTACGCTACACTCCTACCCATCTTGACAGAATGTGGAAGAGGCAAAAAAATTAAGTAAAACATGTGACAAAAGGAGAGTACAAATAATTGTGTCACTGCTAACAACAGCTTAGCAAGTCAGGTTTCTCTTTGCTAATAAATAGACTAATCCAAATTTTGATGCAAAATAATCTTTAATGTCTAATGGGTCAGAATGTTCTGTTGTCAAAGCCGTTTTCTTCTTAAACTTCCTTTAAACGGTAAATCATGTGCAGTGTCTTCCATTGCGATAACATTTTAAACAATTGAAACTGTGATCCTTTTGCCTGTCACATTAGTAACATCCTTGCAACAGCTTTCAGCTCACTAAAGCTCCACAACTCACCATGAAACAAGGGATGCTCAACAAACGTTAAGTATCAAGTCATACGTATTCATTTCCCACGGTATGTCATTAATAAATATGCAGGAAGTCATTGTTAATACGTACCATTTGCTAGGACTGAAGGGATGTCAAATAATAACATACTGGGCGAAAAAGGCAGGTGGGATAGAAACTTTAACATACAATTTATGATGAAAAATCGACAAAAAAAGGCATTTACGGTGAACACTTTCTCCTCCTATTCAACCCCGACACTGATTATAAACGCTTTCGATGTAATGGGAAGTTACACAAAACTGATCAAAACTGATCATTGAAAACCCGGCGAAGACTAATTGCGAATTAAAAATTGGTTGAAGAATAAGCGCCAATTGAAGATTGGGCGAAGGCTAAGCACGAATTGAGAACTGGGCGAAGTCTAATAGCAAGTTTAAAAGTGGCAGATCTCTAATCACGAATTAAAAATTGGTTGAAGACTAAGCACGAATTGAGAACTGGTCAAAGACTAACCGCGAATTGAAAACTGGGCGAAGACTAACTGCAAATTGAAAACTGGGCGAAGACTAACTGCAAATTGGAAAGTGGTTGAAGACTAACTGCAAATTGGAAAGTGGGCGAAGACTAACTGCAAATTGAAAACTGGGCGAAGACTAACTGCAAATTGGAAAGTGGTTGAAGACTAACTGCA
>JAAAKL020008202.1:0-16143 GCA_010016065.2 Carybdea cf. marsupialis auct. non (Linnaeus, 1758)
ATATTTAATCAGAAGACACCACGTCCATCTAGGTTGTCAAAAGGGTGTATCTAAAATATCCCCGGAACGGCTTGTGGTATTTAGTTTGAAATTTTGTTAAAACTAAATTTCTTCTAGCTTATTTGATTGGAAATCGAAATTTCTTGTGTTTTTTTAGTCAAAAGTGACTGGTGGCTAACCAGCCCCCTCATCGCGCCTTTATATTCCCAAATGCATTTGATTTAAAATTTTAAATATCCATTCTGTTCAAAATAGTCAAAAGGCCAAATAACTATGTTTCCGAGGTTGAGTCTCCAAGCCCCAGGTACATGGTTGTGAGTGATGCAAGTTTCTTATTGTCTCTTAGATTAGAGGATTCAATGATTTTACGGTAGGTTAAATTCATGAGGCAAGGGCTGTAAGTTATGCAATTTGCTTATTGCTACGTTAATTCTTTGGTATTTTCTTTACTTTAGGACCTCAATATCAAGCAAACTTAGAGTGGGTTATTTAAGTATGGACAGAGCATGCCAGACAGATGCTAGTGACATAGTTAGTCTAAAGGAAACTACCGAGCTATTGACAAACCTAGTCTTGGTAAGTTGTGTAAAACATGCTCATTATATAGTGTAGATAATTTAGATCCTTTATTGGCAATCAACTAAGATGTTTTTGAAAAGTGTCATAGTACAAGAAATTGAAATTTGGTTAAGCTACAATAAAAAATAATTTTGTGATACCAATACAAGCTTACATTTCTATAAATGATACAGTACAGGAAACAATTGAACTTTTTGTTTGATTTGTAAGCTTCTACTGACTCTACCTTGCTCTCTTTGCTTTTACTATGCTATTAAAAGTATGAAATAGTTTTGCATATTAGTGGGAATGTTCTCCATATAAGCTTATGTATTTTGTGCAAGTCCTACCTATTATACTAACAACAACAAGTGAGAGAACACATATTTTGAAGTCTTCTTCCTGCACTGATTCCTTTCTATATGTGTTTTCCTAGTTATCATATGGCAATTTGCTTATTATTGTACTGATTTGCTAATAATCCACAGACAAATTCCTTAAAGGAAGCATTCTTAATATAGCATCTTTGGGCGTATTGTAACCTGCAGGAAAATAGCGGAAACCGACGGAAACCAACAGAAAATAGTGGCTAAATGCTTATGATGATCTTAATTGAACAACTTTGGTGAAGCCGTCGCCTTAACCAATTTTACTAGTTTTAAAAACCCTTACCTACATAATTTCCTAGTAACAAAAACCCCCCGAATATGTTGAGCTGTCAATTGCTCACATATCAATAGAACACATGAGTTAAGAATGTTTGGAATTTATTAACAATCCCCTGATTGTGAAGACAGGATTTGCAAAATGTTGCAGCTCTCTAAACAACACAGCTACTTCCATGGTGTTTAAACGAGAAGAGCTGTATTTACCCAAGCGTCATGATCAGCTTTCAATAGCAGCATCATGGATAGTAATAGTGAAGGATCGCCTAAGCAAGTCGGTCTAAGCAAAAATGTCTTTGGTTTTTGGCCAAATTTGACAATAACAAAGTATTTGTGGTTCTGCAACCAAATTTTGGAAAAGATAGTGGCACTGGATTTAGTTTATGCACTCTTAGCGTCCACCAGTGGTGTACCTTATTGTTGTTTTGTGGTTTGATCTTGTAAATAGACTAAGGCCATCAAATGGACAAGTGAAACTAGACTGAGGCAAGTTTTGAGATCGTTTAAGATATGCCTAAGAATTTTACCTTCCCTTACTTTACATGACATGTTTTCGTATATGGGATTGACTTTAAGCTTTTATTGAAACATTCAATAACGTTGGGTGATGCACTTACATTAGAAAATTTGGTAATCTTTTTTTTGTAATGTTTATGATGATTTCAAGTATTCAGAACTCACTTGGGAACGAAACGAATTTCTTACTAGTTGTAGAGACCATTCACTGAAATGTTAGTCTATACTGATGTTCCGACAGTCACATGACTATTTTTGATAACTTACAAATAGTTCTGTTTCCCATAGTAGTCAGTAGACTTCTCTGTTATTTCCAGCTTATTATTTTCTGGTTGTAAAATTTTAGATTGGAAGGTTAGTATTCTATCAGTTTAAGGAAAGTGGTTTAGGTAGTTACGTTAGTATAAGTGAGAGGATAATTTGTTAGGCAGCGCTAGGTCAAGTGACGTCTTTACAATACTCCTAATTTTGCATCATAGCGAGAGAAGCAACGAGTATACAAAAGGGCAAAGAGCACCTAAAAAAAGAATCTGATAAGACATCATTTGATCCTTAAATCAACCGAGGGCGGCAAAAACTATTTGTATTTTGGTTTCTTCATGTAATTTTATGTTGTCTTACAGACGAAATCCAACAGAACAGCTTTGCTCCAAAAATGAACGTATTATCAATAGAAATAAATCGCCATATGAGATACGAAAGCATGAGTAAAAAGAAAAATATGCCAAAAAGATAACTTTATCTTATTGAACGTTTTGTCTGTTTCTGACTTCGTCTTGCTATTGGAGTATTGCTGTTAAACACAAGAACTTCAGCTCTCGTAATTTCCAAGCATGAGGTCGGCACCTGGATGCGTAATCTTGCCGACCTGGAGGTTGTTTTAGGTCGGCAAAGGCGCCTTCTCTCTTTCGTTTTGTCCGCATTTGTTTACGCGCATTTGTTTGCTGACACCATGGGTTTTCAACACCACAAAACAAAGCAGGGCTGATAAGGTAGCCACATTTCATGGAAAAAAATTAAGTGATTGTCAATTTCAAGCTGTCACTCTTGGAGGTTAGTAATACCGAGAGCCGATGTGGGGCCTGTCTGAGGTCGGTATGCAATTGTCGTCTTTCGGATGTCCCAGGTCGGCCTTTAAGCCGGCAGTGCCAAATGCCAACCTATATTACGAGGGCTGCACTTGTAGCATGGTATATGTATGTATATATATATATTCTAACACTTAAAAAACAACATCTAGTCTTGTTGGCGAGCTCAAAACTTGTCGTTTCTTCGTCAGGTCATTCAACAGTTGGATAAGTTACAAGCTCTTGTAAACAGAATTAACAGCAATAAAAGATCTAACAAAAATGTCCGCGTGCTTAAAAATATTTACATCTACCAAAGAATACTAGTATTAAAAACGGAATGTTTTAAAATTAGAATACACAATAAACGTTTATATTGATTATACATGTTATATTTAAATTTTGTTATTCGCAATAGGGTATTGATAAATTTTTATTGTGTATTGTATAATTTTCTAAAAGAATAAAAAAGGGGTGTGCTATCCATTTACAATAGGCAAGATAAAAGACGATAAATACAATTAGGACAGTTTACTGTCAATTAAAACCTAAAATCGTAACCTTTTGTACATTAAATCTGAGACTAAAACCAATTTATACTGGTTGTTACTAAAACGGCAAAATCTCTCTTGTTGTAACTCATCCCGAATTACACAGTTACCAACGTAAATCATACCATTTGTACTCTAGGAAGGGGTGCAAAACCTGCAGATGAGAAATTCGTTGTTTGAAATGATATTTCCCCACAAAAAACTGAATGAATAGAGTACTGTTAAAATATGAATACCTAAACTAGTTTTTGAAACGGTAAAGTTGTTAACAATATTTATGTCGCTAGCCAAGGATCCTATTTAGCAATCGGGCCTGACGCTCCTCCGTGGCCGATAAACAGATCTCAATAGCAAAGTTCCAGGACCGTAGGAATCTCTCCCCTCCCCCTAACAAGGTTGAGGATAAAAATGACACGGCCTCCAAAGATGTACTAACCCTCGCGTACCATCTTGCCCACCATGTCGACAGCAGATGGATGGACCAGATTACATCTGATAATTACGATATACTTATGTGTGACGAGGAGCGCAAGAATATATTCGCGTCCAAGCCGATTGTGGTATTTAGAAGGGCCAAGTCACGTAAAGTTAAATTGGTCCGGGCAAAACCGAGGACGCGTAATTCTAGCATAGAAAATGGTTGCACACCTTGTCGCACAAGGAAAAGCTGTGGAGCTTGTGCTTACATTTATGAGATATATTTTTCTGGTTTAACAAATATAAATGACAATGTCGGAGTTTTTTTGAAGAAGAGCCCTTGAAATTGGAGGGTTGTCTAAGTGACCAGTTTGAGAATCGTCGTAGGACGTGAAACTCGGAGTAACTGAGATAAGCTTTTGCAAGTCCTTTGATTTGTAAAGATATAGATAGATATATAAGAAGACAATAACAACAATAAATGGTTAAAAGCTGACAAGCTTTCGAGATTTTTATCTCTTCTTCAGAGGCCACTCATATATAGACTAATATATAGTGTATATATATATATATATATATACACTGTACAGACAGTACTGTTCCACATGCAGGGTGAAGGACAGCTGTCCCTGTTGATGGCAAATGTGTCACCAACGCAGTTGTGTGTGAAGCGACGGTATCTATTACTGACAGCGGTATTACAGGAGGCACGTTCAAAGAGAGATACATCATCTACATGAAATCTTTGAATAACCGACGTTACGAAGCTGAGACGGAACTATCCAAACATATTTGGAACGTGAAAACGAAAACAAATACCTGAAAACGAAAACCATCAATTACGAAATACAGTGGACGAAACAAGTCGAACCGTACACTGGTGGTCGGGATGGTGTAACCTTTGTCTAGAAGAAGAACTTTTTTGTTGAAAGCTGACAAAAAGTCCCACCTGAATAAGAAGACAGAAATAGTTTCTAAATGCCGTCATGTAAATCGTTTCATTGTTTGTAACTTTGTTGGTATAACTTGAGTACGTGTGTTGTAAAGTCACTTGTGAAATTTGTCTGAAGATTGTGAAAACGTGAAACTCAGAGTAGCAAATCTCCGTGTTGTTCTTCAGCGTTTCTCTCTATGTGTCGCTCTGCATTTATGCATCGAGCTCTCTGGGGGCGTGCTATCAGACTGACAGTGCTTGTGTTTAAAGTAATATTTTCCAATAGAGCCGAGGAAGTCAGAAGCAAAAGAAACGTTGTCTAAGATATAGTTTTCCTTTTTCAGGGTGTTACTCTTTACTGCGTGCTGCTGTATTTATCACCTTATTTATCACCAAGTAGTACTGTAGGTGATTCTCAGTTTACTGTCCTAGATAAGTTCTATCTTTCAGGTTTATGACGAATTATCTTTTTTATCTTTATCATCCTTCGAACAACTTTACAAGAATGTAGAGCAATCGCTTCTTACATGAAGATAGGACTGATATTGTAGCATGACTTAGATTGCAAATACTACCATTATCAGTTTATGTATCAAAACTGAGGGATGATCTTGGGTTAGAAAATAATCCAGCTTCTCACAACAGAGATTATCTCGTGCCTTTGCAGAAGAGCCACCTGCCTTGTCTATCCAATGTAGAAACACTAGTTTTTGTCTTATCGTACTACCTCTTGCTTAACATATTTCTGGCAGTTATAACAAATTGTCAGTTGTGCGCAAGATGTAGTTCATCCAGCAAATGAGGCGACTATGCTTTAGCTCTACTCTGATACCACTTCGTATAGTCAGTGAGAAAAGAGTTAAGACAATGGGTCGATTACGAAAAGTAATCTGAAAGCAGATAATCGATTAAAAAACAGTCCGAGAAGATACAATTTCAAAATTATAAATGAAGTCGTGAGAATAGAAGTGTCAGCCAGCGAACGATAAGAGTAATGACAGTAGGTCTATTACGAAAGCAGGTAATCGATTAAGAAGCAGTCCGAGAAGAAACCATTTCAAATTATCAATGAACTCTTGAGAATAGAACTATCAGTTATTAGAAATTCCCTTTTTATTTTGAACTTCAAACTACTACAGGTTATTCATGAAATACAATCACTATTCCCAGAATTTCTCTGTTCCTTGAACATGTGGAAATGAGAGGCTGCCCTAAAAAGTAGCAGCTGTTAATGCTTCTAAACTGCATTTACCTATGGTTTAGCATATTGCACTAAACATTTGCAGATTTTTTGACATTCAATCTTCTTTTTGTAGGATTTGCTATGTTTAATGTATAGAGAAAGCATAGAACTTAACAACATAACGTATTTTTTTGTAGAAATGTTTTAGTTAATTAAGAAATCTTAAGTTTTGTTGATGGTTAATTGCTATGTTTTCAATTCAACTTGCGTTTTGAATTTTACCTTTCATTGACAAATTTGTAGATATATCAATGTGAAAATGGGAAGAACCGCAATGTTGTATGAACTCAACGTCTTTTAGGCAGTCACTGTAATCATTTCCCACTTCATTATGGTGTTTCAGGAAAGGGGCTTCTTCATCAGATGTTGAATGAAAGCTTTCACTCATTCGTCCACTCCCACACATGGAATTTTATTACTAATCCTGCAACGTAGGATACAAGGCCATAGGTCTTAACAGGGGCAGAAGGAACTCACAAAGCTTGACTATGTTAACTAAGTGATTAGCTTCGCTCTTTAGCAGGGTTTTAATGTTTCTAACTTCTCTTGATAAATTATTTATTTCAACAGCCACTCCCCAAACTATCCTTTTTTTTCTTTTTCCCGAGCATCTGCTTTTTTTATTTGATATTTGTAATTTGTCAAGCTGTATACCATTATCAGCGCGATAAAGAGGTTTTCCCAGAGTATATTAGGTTAGAAGTGGAATGTACTGTTACGAAGCAGAGCATAGGTGTCTGTATTTGGTTAGTAACTTTTGAATTTTGACAGTAAATATTGTACACTTGGAAGTTACTCTTCGTTTTACCTTCGTATGTTGTTTATTCTCTTATTTATTATTTATGTCATTAGCAATCTTTTACGTTTATGAAGGTGTAGTGCCTACTTTGATAATAGTAAGTATTTTATGGGTATGCCGCATTAACGTATGAAAGTTTAGCAGCGAGCTTCTCGCGCCTGTGCCTAAACATAGAAATCACCTTCTAAGGAGATGATCTTAAAGATGCTGAAGAGCTTTTAAATTTTGTATCTATTATTTGTGGCAAAGATTCCAAATACTGTAAGTATGACATGATCAGTAATATTTAAGGTTTATAAACTTTTTTACGTGCGAATTCTCATCAGAGCTAGCGTCATGAATAAGGGTATAAAGTTGTGAAGAGGATCTGAAGTTTACAAAGTAAGCAGGAAGCAACTACTAATCAGCTGCAGGATATGGATGTCGACGAAAACAATTCATAAAGAAGAGAATGCCCCATTTATATTTTTTTGCGGCATACTTTAAGGTTGAACAATCGGTATAGGACATTTACTATTTCAGTTGGGCAACCTTGAGTGACGAATAGCTGAAAACTTTGCAAAGTATGCCCATACTACTACGAGGGCCAAGCAAGAGGTACTGGCCCATAGCAAAATCAAGCTTGACTGGCGTTTTCTTCTGATCCCATTGACTGCACCATTTTTAAATTCTACATGTTTAATGCACACTAATTTTCTTTGATACGCTTCTTTTACGTCTTTTATAATCCATATTTTACACAATTTTCTATCACTTTTGAAGACCTATTTATCAGTTTGGTGGTAACTTAATAGCCAATGGCATAGATTGTGTGCGAAACATGTAACGCGTAAAATGCTTTACTTGCCATTGTCAGTAGGAGGAGTCACATGCCCTAGATACGCAGAAAACTAGATTGTAAGCGCATTCCATTGGTTTAATGGGCTTGGGAGGTTTCCAGTGAATCAGTCGAAACCACTTGAACCACTTTCGTGTGAACAATGGTAGACTTTATGCCCACCTGCAGTGAAAACATGAGCCATTTTATATGTAGAAGGTGACTTCTGCAGATTTGCATTTTGTAGTCAAATGAGAATAATACCCCATCTTTATCCATATTATAGATTTCTATACTAACACATACCTCTCTCTATCTTTTCATGAAAGTCTTTTAATTTCCAAACTAAAGCCTAATCTCAATAATAACCAGTCAGTATTTCCTTTGTTGTTACTGTGAATGTGCATGTGTTCAATTATGTTTGTCTTCTTTGTTTGTGGTCTAACTGTCTATACCCATTCTCAGGACCATTAATAGCTTGTTATATTCCCTCTTGATTAACTTTCCATTACGTACGTTTTAAGATGTGGAAAGCTGGCTCTCTGAGTATTATATTGACACCTGTATTTTGAGGTAAATAGAGTATGTGTAATGGCTGTATCATAAAAATGCCAATTGTAATCCTTGCAGTGCTGGGGTGAATCAGTCACTCAGTTGGCTCGTAGACGAGCTGCTGTGGCCTTTATGGTTAGTCTCCACACTTCGCGGTCTTCTGCAATCCTGCCTGCTACTCCGATGTTCCTCCCCATCCACTGTTCAATATCCTTGAACCAATTTCCCGGTGGTCATCCTCTGTCTCGTCTTCCTTCCATCTTTCCTTTTATGATGGTCTTTTCAAGGTTACCATGTTGAGACAACTGTCCGAAATGCTGCATCTTTTTGGTGATCATATGCCGTTTCAGCTATCGCAAGAACAACTGTGCAGAAGATGGACACGATTTGGAAGAGCAGTGTGATCAAAAAGGACCTCAACTTGCGACGTGTTCGGTCTACAGCCTTTGCAGTGGCCTCATATGGATGTGAATCGTGGACCTTCTCAAAGAAAGTGGAAAAAAAAATTGATGCCTTTGAGATGTGAGCATATCGGCGACTACTGCGAGTTTCTTAGACTGGGTGACGAACGAATGAGTGGGTTTTCCAAAAACTCTGGGGTGAATACTTGGTAGATTTTTGGGGGCAAAAGACGAAATAAAATTTTGGCATTGCCAATAGAGGCATGGGGATCCGGGTTTTTTTGGTATTGCGATGATTATGAATCTCACGCAATAGTTACTGTAGTTCAAAGATATCTAGATTATGAGATGTTCTATCCGTTTAAATACAAGCAATGTGTTTTGTTTATTTTGAAACTATTTCATTAACACCGGTACACGTCCACAATTTCTTAAAAATTTTAGTTACGATTCTTACCCTCTCTTTTGTTGTCGTTACCGTTATCAAAATATAAACACGTTTTTGTAACGTGGCTGGTATATATATTAAGATAAACGCTACATATTCTGATAATGTTATATGTATTTTTTCCCCATGCAGGACATAAAGAACCTGAAGAAGGACCTATATTATACAAAGCTATCTCTACAGGCATCATGTGAAGCAAATATTCAATCGCGGGCATTTGACTTGTAGGTTTCAAGTGTTTAATTTAATGTTTGATGAGTACAGCGTAAACGTGAACCATTTCTTCCCTATTTGACTGTATCAGCTGTGTTGTTTTGATGCCTAAAGATTTCTATCAATTGATGCTTTACATGTGTATGGTATTGCCTTTCTTTTTTTTAGTGGTATCGCATTTAGTGATCGAATGCCAGGACGTTATTTTGGTTACCATTATACAGTAAATGGATGGCATTCTTCTCACAGATAAGCCATCCTTCACGGCACTGTACTATATCATGCTCTTCCATAAATAATATTTATACTACCGTATATTCAATACCATGCCATACAGTCTCTACTGTCCCTAACTCTACCAAATTAGACTGCACCTAACTACAGTGCACTATTCATTACTTTACTCGAGATTTGGCCCTTGATGATGCCATTTGTAGTCTGTATTGTGTGATGGTATGTATTTTTATATATTTAATGGTATATACTATATATGTCTTTTAGATATGACACGAAACAGGAGTTCAAATAGAAATGCCTTGAGTACCTTTTGGGCCTAGTTTAACATTTGAGTAGCATGTATTGCAATCCAATAAAGCCCGTTTAGCTTTCTGTAGCCACCTGCCCATTCATCGATAGACCCTTAGCTATCCCTTGAACTTGATGGTGTCGTCATTATTGATGTCCACATAGAGTTTTTTCACAAAGTTATTGTTAAAATTTTCACAGTGTTTGATATTCAGCCTGGAATTTGTGGTATTAAGTAAATGTCAGTCAACAGGCTTTTCTTAGATATGATGTTTTTTTCAGTTTCATTACAGTTTAATAGCCACAACAAACATAACAATCATCAAAAACGTTTTGAAAAATGCAACTTGTGCATGGGAGAGGCTAGGAAGATGCCTCCAATAATGCACACATTCTTTTTCTTCTTATTTTTTACTGTGCAGTTCCTCAGTGAAAATATTTGTACTAAACGTTTCAGGTGTCGGACTGACGCTTCACGTATTATGCGAAACCGATAATCCGTATACAATTTTGCACAGTCTGGGTTTTCAAGCACGTGCTGTCCTATGGCGTGGTAACATTTCTTAGCAGTTCTTTTGGCCTTAGAAACCCGAGGTGGCTGTTTCCTTATAGGAGCTGATGCTTGGCCAATACAGGGCGGAAAATGCTGCTTGATTCGATCAACAAAAATAATGACATTATAGCTAGCCATTTGTGCTGTTGTCACAATATTTATATACCAAATGATCACAGATAGTTCTTAGGAATAGAGTTTGAGTTTCATCTTTACAGCTGTCACAGTTACCAAGGAAAAGCAGAAGGAAAATACCCGTGGGCACTCAATGTCACCCCCAGCTTCTCCATGAGAGAGTTAGTATGGATAGAATCACTATCTCTGGAAGACGAGTGTAATTATAGAGAGAGGGATTGAACCATCTAGCCTTGAGTCAGCTGTACATTAACACTTATCCACAGTACCTTATGGCCTTTTATTTACTGTATTGATTAATTTTTGCCTGTTAGGTATAAACGAGTAAATGACGGCGTAGTGAACTTGGAAAAATTATACGAGAAGGTACTTCTTAATTATTTACTTTTGAAATATGCTTAGCTATGTACTTTTAATTACTTGCTTGATCCCATTGCAACACAAAAATGTATGCAGACCTCACCCAATTTAAGCTCAATCTTATTCACAGAATCCAACAAAGGAGTCGAGCATACCCATGAAGCAAATCAATCAGCCGATAACAATGCCACAGGAACGAATTTTCACTTAAAATTTGCTGACATCTCAAATACCCACCAAAAGAGAGGTATCTGGTGGGTTTATCATAATCAGATTCTTTTACTTAATCCCTAATTTCTGCAGACAGTTATTGACTACGGAGAAGATATTTCGTGATGTAATTTCGTTTTAAAACAACTCTCCAAATATTGATACCGAACGGGAAAACGTTTCACCGGAGGATTCCTTGTATGTTACAGTTAATTCTCGGAGTAAAGTTAGTTTTCATTGGGACTGCTTCGATTACTGAAGACGAGTCAAATTTGTCAGGCTACCTTCTCTCATTACGGTCAGTTTTTGGCGTGCAGACCTTCTCACTCATAACAGATACGCAAACATTTTGTCATCACGATTGTAAGATAATTTTGTGAAGAGTATGCCCATCCTGTTTCAGTTGAGAGTTGAATAGAAATATCGTATCTGAAAAACTAGTAAATTTCCCAAATATTTGTCCCGAGTGTGTACTGCACAGTGTCATGTATACTACTCCACACGTAGAAGAGTCCTGTATGTCGCTGTGGGGAAGGTATCGATTTATAACCACACGTAACCTGTAGGGAGCACATTTCACGATTGCATTCAACTCACAAGGTTTTAGGCTGTAGAAAGTACGCATTTGAGTGACTCTCTTTACTTTTTTCTGGTCCTTTACTTGGGAAGAAGATATACTTTAGTATGCGAGCAAAACAGCATGGTGACTCTTTAAAAAACAAACGAAAGGAAAACCACTTTCGTCTGCGCAGTTGCAGGAGAATAAAGGCGTGACCTTAATTTAGGAACAGGCTATTTGGATACACCCAAAATGTGAATAATAAAATATGAAAAATGTACTGTTGAAGCTTTAAAGTTAGTGAGTGTCAAAGAGGCTGTAGTAAACATTACTTAGTAATGTTACAGAACTGTATGCATTGCAATTAAAATTATGTTATCCGCTGCTGTAAAAAAGGTCGCGAGATGGCCGTCTGCTATGAGCTGTGAAACAAGTAGAATAGCTTCAACAAACATGAAAACTACGTTTAAGAGAAAATGGTTCCTTTCATAATACTCGAAAAATGTAATCAGTCAAAAAAGTGTCAATGACATAATTACTATGTTCTCTGAAGACAAGATTAATCTATCAGGTTAGGGTAGTTTTGGTTCTGATAATCTATGATGTAATATAGTCTTGTTTCGGATAATCTAGGATGTTATATAGTCCTTTTCGGATGATCTAGGATGTAATATAGTCTTGTTTCGGATAATCTAGGATGTAATATAATCTTGTTTCGGATGATCTAGGATATAATATAGTCTTGTTTCGGATAATCTAGGATGTAATATAGTCTTGTTTCGGATGGTCTAGGATGTAATATAGTCTTGTTTCGGATGATCTAGGATATAATATAGTCTTGTTTCGGATAATCTAGGATGTAATATAGTCTTTTTTCGGATGATCTAGGATGTAATATAGTCTTTTTTCGGATGATCTAGAATGTAATATAGTCTTGTTTCGGATAATCTAGGATGTAATATAGTCTTGTTTCGGATAATCTACGATGTCATAGTCTTGGTTCAGATTTAATATAGTGCATTTGCCAATTTGATTAGCTGAACTGTGGGGAAAAAATATGCATTAATGTTAAGATAACAGTCATATTAGGTATTTAGGAAACATACTGAAAAGGAAAAGTTGTCCCCACTACCTAGTGAAATGTAAGAGGGGTTAAATGTTCCTTTAGTTCCGTAACATATGGTTACTTGAAGAATCGAAAAATTATCGTAAGCTATCGGTTACCGCGGGTATAAATAGTTGTATGCAAAATACTAAAAAACCCGCAGATTAACCTCTGTTCTCGCCGAACTATATCTCAGGTGAACATATCCATTATAGGTAAAATTTCCATTTGGTCTGTCTATTAAATAACCGTTGCTGATGATTCTCAGGTCGTCGTGTACTAAATTACAAGTATTTTCAAAGCAAGGGTATTTTAGCATAGTTCACTAGCTTATAGGATTTAGCGTGTAGGGCGAATTTCGTACTTATTTAAGAATTTTAGCGTCTTTATTTTAACTTTCAGTATTGCTATGATAAGAATGTATTGTTTGGATTTATACTTAAGGTGCTATGTATCAACAAGATCATTTTTGCTTCACGTCTTGATAAGAGCGAAACGAAAAGCTTCGATCAATAAAATGTCAAAAATATGTGTCCGCTGTTGTCACCTATTCTTAAATTGTATGTCTTTCACAATCCTTTAAGGAAAGATCTGAAAAATTATTATGTCAATAAAGATTTTTCCACCTGAGGTCCACTGTGTGGCAGCGTGTTTCTCTGCCAGCTTATCATTATGCATTCTAAGTAATAATTTTAAAATATGTTAAGGCATCCAAGCGATCTAGAAGGTGGCAATATTGCGGTAGGTGGTAATGCTCAGTTGTGGTTATGTAGGATGTGTTAGTATTTTTAAGAAAAACACAACAGAACAGGGGCACGGACGCAGAATGTAGGAGCCCTTCGCCAGAATGAGGTTATAAATCGTGTTTTACCTCTGGAAGTTGTTTTTAGCAGTTATTACAAAGATTTTTATATTTATGTTTTGATAAATGTAAACAAAACATCTTTTCTAAAACATTAGATCCTGAAATTAAATGGTTTAAAGGATGTTTTTAAGCTTGAAGTGTAGGAAACTATTTAAGGAATACAGATAGGAGCTTTTATGTGTCCCATACCGTAAGGTCAAGAAGCATATTTGCATGCTTTTTTGTATGAATTGCTAAAATTTCTTTATATTCTGAGAAACAAGGTCTTGATAAATGTTCCAAGATTTAATGGTATTAACTCTGTACATGCTAAACATACGCGATTTCTTCGCATAAAACAGTTAATTTACTTCGGGTATTAAATTTTACATTCTTGTAATGAAATAATTTGCGCCCTTAAAGATTGGAGCAGTTTTTGTGACCAACTCCTTCGCGAGCTATTGAAATAATGCTTGTCTCATTTGTTTCCTATCGTCAAGGTATTGTGCTCTTTTGTGTATTTTAGCGCACAGATAATATCCGACGAAGTTTTCGTACACAGTTGCAGAATGCTATTCAAAAGATATCACAAGAATATAGCGTGAGTAAAAATGTGAAATCGCCATTTCATCACTTATTTACAAATCCGCTTTTGTCTTCTATGGGATAGGTGGTATAAATTACTTTTTCATTTGGTTTACATCTGCAGTATGATTCCGTATACTTGCTTTCCTTTGATACCGGATACTATGTTGCCTCCCAAATATTGCTATTAAGACTGTATCCAATAACTGTAACTGTTGATTACTGAAAAACAGTGTTCGGTTGTACATTCGTCCTTGGTAGTACTGTGTGGGGAACGTCCTTGTGCCGCCATAGGGGCGTTGATGTCGGGTGGGCAAGGTAGTTGGTAAGGATAAATGTTATAATCTCAGCCACAGTGGTCAATACCCTTTAACTATCATTGATGTCGGGGAGGCAAGGTAGTTGGTAAGGATAAATGTTATAATCTCAGCCACAGTGGCCAATACCCTTTAACTATCATTGATGTCGGGGAGGCAAGGTAGTTGGTAAGGATAAATGTTATAATCTCAGCCACAACGGTAAATACACTTAAACTATCATTCAATTTCTTAAGAAATCGTAATCGTAATCGTAATCAACTGAAGTTAGTGTTAAGAGCTTGACAACTACAAAACAGTTGTGGTCTGTGCAGCGTAATTGTTTTATATTTTTCTTTGTTGAATAATGTAAACGCCCTAAATATGATTATGGGCCTGGATAACTCTTTGACCTTGCAATATCTTGGGAATTTCATGTTTAAATTATGATAGACAGAGTTTAAGAAGGCGAAGTGAAAGTTATCACTGGATGGAAGCACGCATTATAATCCCGACAGTTTCTAAATCATATCCGTATCTCTGAGTGATTCAAAGCTATTTTGAAATAAAATTTTATTTTGATTCCCAAACAGCGGTATTATACCGGAGTCTCTGAGCAAGAAAAACTTGATCACCAAAAAAAGATGGATGAAATTGCACGGCAACAAGAGGAAAACAGACGTGCACAGCAAGCTCAACAGGACTTGATTGATATCATGAAGCTGCAAATGGACTCGTCATCTGATGAAAAGGAAGACGAAGTCCAATTTGAACGACCTTACTCACCTGACACTGCTCCTTCCTCAGCCGAGTATATTCGTGAGATCGAGGAACTGAGGGAATTTATTACAACTTTAGAAAGAAAAATTGAGGAACTAGAGGAAATGCTAACAGAAGCAAACAACGACAATAAGAAAATTGGTATTTCATTACTTTTTGTTTTCCATTGATAATTCGATACTTATCTTGTGCATTAAAATGAGATAGAAACTTACAACTGTGACATTAAATACAAAGGCTAGTAGTGAGGTTATTTTCAACTGTGAAGTTATAAACATGACATTAAGATCATAACCTTTTGCCCAATAAGAGCTTCTCTGTGTTGATGTGAGCGTGTCTGGCCATTTACATGCTCCGGGTTTCATAATTGTGGGGCTGCTTTGGTCTTGACTTACAGTTTTCTTACACATCAAAACAAGAAAAACCGTTCCTTTGTAGACAAAAAGAATTTGTCTTCTCATTGGGCCTTTTCAGTTAACCATTCAGCTTCTTTTCGAACTTACAGTTTTCTGTGCATTTCACTGCCACCATATTTTGAGGAAATACTTTACCTTAAGAGAGCTACCGCTGACTATAGAGCCGCCGTGGTCTAATGGATAAGTTACTTGCCTTCTGTTCCAGAGTGTCGAGGTTCGATTTTTGGAAGTGCGCCAGTAATGAGTCCCATGTACATGGGCATTGGTCTAGCCACTTTAGAGGGGAGTGCAAGGCGTAAAATCGGCATCACGGTACTTCTTATAACTTCGGCAATGGTAGAGTTGCCCTCAATTTCAATTATGAAGTTATCGTAAGCTTTGTTGATGTTGTCATCAAGTATTACGTTAATGCAACTAGTAATGGAAATCTTTTCTTTTTAAAAAAATTGTTTATTTTATATGAGGTGAAATCCTGGATTTATATGTGTATTTTGTGTTTAGGTTATTGTGTGTATTTGGTGTATTTGTTTCTTACTAAAAACACTAGGAATGATCTAGGATGCGGTCAGAATTATTAAAAGAATTGTTTTGATA
>JAAAKL020008203.1:0-16142 GCA_010016065.2 Carybdea cf. marsupialis auct. non (Linnaeus, 1758)
GAAAAGACACAAAAATGAAAGAAGAGAAGAGAGAGAGAAAAAAAAAAGGGGGGGGGGGGGGGGTGGTGGGTGGGGGGGGGGGGGGGGGGGGGGGGGGGGGGATAGGCAGATTTGAGGATTAAGCAGCTTGCAAAGCAGTTAATGTTTCTCTTATCCGGCATTTGTTTACTGTAGAATTTTATACCATATTTGAAATCAGCGTAGTCAATAGCATTTTAAACAGTCAAAAATATTTGTCACATATCATTAGAAAGCAAGACAGTAAATTATACATGCCTTAAGTGCAGTTTTTCCAATGCCGCAATCTCTACTTTCTTTGTGTATGACAAACTAGCTGCAGTTTTAATTACTTATTCAGAAAAAATGTCCAGTATTATAATGTCATTGAAAGACAAGTAATTTGAGTTTAGGAACCACTGTTTGGTTAGGTATCTGTCTAACTAATTTTCGAAGAATAAATTATTTTTTGGAGGAGAAGATTAACAACATTGCCAAGGTCTTGGAATAAATAAATACTAAGAGATTATGACCCCTAGTTTAGCCATATTATAAAAGGAGCATCTTTTGGTTTTGTCACAAATTATTACATCTCAAATTGCATAAAAGAGTATCAGACAACCTTGGGCGCCACCTATTCCGGAGTTTTGAACAGATTCATCGATTAATCTCTGAATCTTAATCTCTAATTATACTGAAAACAATATTTAGAGAAACAGATCTAAAATGATTTCTGTATGTCAAATTTACGGCGTTTGGTAGACACACTCCCTCTGCATTGCCACATCCAGCTAGCTTATCCTTTCTCTCTCCACATTTTCTGCAAAAAATTCAATTATGATATTGATAATAATAGAAACTAAGTCTTTTCAGAATAGTTCAACTGGCCCTTTAAAATGAAGTTACCAAAACTATATGCTCCAACATTTCCTAGTTAGAATTTTGTAGTTGCCAGTCAGCCGATGCACACACTGTAAAACCTGAAACCGACAGCCAGCTCCTATGTTTCTTCCCCCTTCGTTTCTTCGTAATTTTGTCCCTGGAATGGAATCCCTCAATTTCTTCTGCTTTTCTTACGTGTTTTTTACAAAGAGAAAGATGAGAATGTTCCTTCACATCTCTCCCTTCTAGTTTAACAAACATCGTCACTTCGTCACCATTAGTCATTCCTAAAAGGCATGTGCAGCAAGATGATGTCACTTGCCATTGTAGTCTTTGAAAAGCGTCCATAACATCTGCATTTGTAACTACATCGAGTGGCCTTCACGAATCTATGCACAGCTTTCTCATGAACATGTTCTGTCTTTCAGGGGTCGATTGGACTACAAGTGTGCACCCACTATCAAAGTTGTAGGACTTTTCTGTTCTTTGTTTCAATGTAAGAGACATCAGGAATGCAAGTTTTTCAGTTGATTTTTCCCTTTGGTCAGTGTAATGTTAGGAAGCTGTCATGAGGAGCGAATTGTTGAGGTGATTTTTGTTATTTGCTATCTTGTGTCCGTTGTTCAAGTCCCGTTTGCTTTTAGCACTAGTTCTCTCAGTGTTTGTGTTACTACGTTTGTTTCTCAGTATGATCTTCTTAACTTCAGAAAGGACGCTTGAAATAGTTTGTAGGTAGTTCTGATCCATTGGCTATATACAAGAAACGGTAGGACCTTATCTTGTTGCGCATCATGTTATTTATCTTCTGGGTACAAAGCTAAGCTTAAATATATGTCTGCGTCTTAGTGCCTCTGCCTCTGAGTACAAATTACTCCTTTTTTCGAAAGTCTGGAGATGTTTCTGTTAGCTGATGTTTTCCAATAGGGCTTCAAGGGATGTCTTTGTTTGGAAATGGTCTTACAAAAACTGTGCACACAGAATTGAAATAGATAAATCAGAAGCCAAAGAATCTTCGTGTAATTTACTTAAGTATCGTGTTCTGCTTTTCTCTGATTCCGGCCTCTTTCAGGTGCAAGGTGGTAGCCGAAAGGCCTATTTTAAAATTGAACTATGTTGGGTATATACGACTGCCTAAGGCATTGTGTGATCCTGAATTACTACGGTTTCCATTAACTCGTTATTATTATGTATCCATGTATATGATCTATCTATCTTTGTGTATGTATGTCTATGCATATACAGCAACACTTAGGCCTACTATAGATACCGTTGCTATAATGCTCCGTACAACAACGTACACCTTAATACTCTTCTTCTTCTTCTCTATCCCGTAACCGCTTTTAAAGGTCGTTGGGGCGCTGCTGTACTCTGACGAATATTATTTTTCCACACCTCTCTGTCCTCTGCTGATCGTAGGGCCTCTTCTAGTGTGAGTCTTGTCCATTTGTAAATGTTGTCACACCATATTTTGTGCTGTCGACCTCTTCTTCTTTTACCACTTATTGTGCCCTGTAATATGGTTTTACTAATGCCACTTGATCTTTTTACATGTCCAAACCAGCGCAACTTTCTCTCCCTAACCGTGTCGAGTGGGTAATACTTTATACTAATTAGCGGTAGTAATACTAATTAATACTAATTACTAATTAATACTTTTGGTAGTAAAAACAGAAAGTAAATTACCGCTCTTGGTTACTACAGACAGCTTCCACACCCTATGTATCTTTTGATCCCTCTTTCTAATAAGTTTTCGTGGCACGCGGGTAGAATTTAAAGTTTAGTTTTCAGATCTACTGGCCTACTGTTCATCTTTGTAAAATGTTGAAGTATTTTTATATGGGTCTTGATCCCAACAAATTTTAGTGATGCTTCTACTTATCTATTAATAAATAAATTAAGAACCTGAAGATGGGAGAAGTATCTCTCGAAACGTAGCTCCGAAATGGACTACGACTCAAGACGTGACAAACATCTACCATCAATAAATTAAGTATTAGATTTAAACAGTGAAGTGATGAGAAACTTGTGTCTGCGGTTACCTTAAATACAAGCTCTTAGAATATATCTTACCATTTCTTGCCTTTTTCTCCTCAGTTATGCTGTCTGTTGCGTTAGAGAATACAGCTAATCCATGGTCCCGGTACAGGCTTATCTCCTTCTTAGGTAACAAGAACTATAGTTAATGCAGTGCTTCTGACATTAAGAATTAACAATCTTGAGGGCCATGGGAACTACACATCGTTGTATTGAAACATTCATTGGTGTTTTTCTTAACCATATCTTATCAACATTAAAATAACGATTTACAAAAATGTATAATGATTCCTACATCCTGGTCTTGTATGCATTGTATGTACCTTCTATACAACTGCTTCAATTTTTGATGGATCTGCACCAAGTTTTGAAACCGAGCTGCTGAGAAACTACCAATGTTGATACAGAAATTTTGGCCTGATCGGAGTTGATCTACAAGGGCTAAGACCAAGAGTCCTATTAAGTTTTCAATAGGTGTTAACAGGTTGTTTTGAAAAGAAGTTGCCATGAGTTATTCTAAATCATCAAGATGTGAGTTATTAAAAATATTCTCAAATGTGGCATAAAATCAGCATTGTAAAGATTACCTTTAAACACTTCATTATTGCCTTTATTGTTAAAAATTTGTCTTATTTTGACTCAGGTTATCTACATATTACGATGCAAGGAACACAACTATACCTCACCTTTATACACTTAAATTACCTTGCCTGTTTGTCTTTACTTAGCGTTACATAACAGTCTCACCATGATAGAATCTCTTCGGTTATCAGGGCCATAGCCAGCGGATTTTCATCCGTATTAAAAAAGACAGTTTTATATTGCATCAAAACTGCATGAATTAATTCCATTTTAAAAAAGACTAACAACATGCTGTCGTGAAAACTAATTTAATTACTTTTAGGGAACGGCCATTAATTTCAAAGGGATACACGGTGCCAATAATTGCTTGCCACTTTATGAAGATATAGAAAAGGAACCTACCTCTATATCGATTCTCTTAAAAGGGGACGTAAAAGCGACGAGTTGCGTGTATAAAACGAGAAGCTTCCTCTGTAAACCTGATTTTGGAAAGAGCATCAACTTCCATATCAGTTCAAGAAAAGGCGAACTTTACATTATAGAAGAAGTGCCAATATTTGTTTGAGAAAAGGGGTACTTAATAAAGATGTGAGAAGTCCAATTAAATCTATATTTGTATTTGAAAGGAACAATTACTTCTAAAGTAAACTAGGAATATAATTGTAAGCTTGATTTAGTTGAAAAATTGCATTTTGCATTAGCTGTGAGGCTAAAATAGGAACACTTTGTTAGGGATAGCTGGAGGAAGTGCTAAGAATTTCATATCAAACGCTTTTTGTTGCCATGAATGTTTTCCAGACTCCACAAACCAAGGCATTTTTGTCGCAAATAAAATTGTAAATTCTTTATTGAAATATCATTAATTGAAATTTCTTTCTATACATTTTTCTTTAGGTAGAGGATGTTCGAGGCACGCTCAACCCCAGAAGACAAAATTGGAGTTGCCTTCTCTGGAGGTGGAATTCGATCAGCAGCATTCAGCTCAGGCGTTCTGCGATATTTTTTAGAAAGGTCAATTCAGATAGATTTCCTAAGTTGTGTCTCTGGTGGGGGCTATACAGGAACTGCCTATTTAGATTGGAAATACCGACATAAAGGTAAAGACGACCCCTACTGGCATGAACAGTTCTTTAATAATATGCGAGTCCATGCTAGTACTCTTTGCAGATGGAGAAATCCTTTCCGTGGAATTATTGACAGTCTCGTCATTTTAATCCTGATACTAATTGTGGGTGTCATCTGCCCATTGTTGATATGGATTCCTCTAGCATTTCCAGTGGCGTTCTTTATCGATTACTTTTTCAAAGACATTTTAAGAGCAGGTTTCACTTGTCCTCTGGAAAAGAAATTAATCTCATTCCACCATCCCTTCAAAGATGTGGTAATTAAAACTAATATTTCTGTGGAGGCCGAGTGCTTTCCTTCACCTCATAGCGATATGGAAACCACCTATCTCTTCTTTCTGAGTTTAATATTTGTCTTTGTCTTTAGTTATGCCTTGGTGTCCATTGCAAATTCTCTTTGGAAGTCAAGATTAAACGTTATCGTATTTTTGTCGGCAATGTTGTTTTGCTTCACGTTTGGACCTTGGTTCCTTCAGCAGTATGTGACAATAAATAAAACGTGGATTAACGTCATAATTCTGGTAGTAGGAACAATTCTGTGGATGGGCATTCCCCCCTTACGAAGCAAAGCATCATGGGCTCTGTTGACTTACATGTACATCTTTGTAATAAAATGGGAAGTCTACCAATCCCCACTCTTTGGCATTGGTTACAGTATCGCCATCTTCACGTACGCACTGTGGATTGCTAGCGTTCTGTTCTGGTTAAGTCCTTTTATCAGTACACTCCAGCAGAATTCAATCCATGCTTATGTCAGGTAAACTGTTTACGGTATTCTGTAAATGTATATATGTGACTTGATTGTATCACGTACGTTGAAACAATATTGTGGATGGACAAAGCCATCCTCGTTTAAAGTCGATAATGTACACTAATCATATGGAGGAATTATTCTCTAACTGTAGGTACAAGGGCCTACTTAGCTAATTCTGTTTGAAGAGGGGGTTTCCTTTTTTATTTTGAGGTAGATGTAATATCTGATGTACTTTATTACCAAGGTTTTTACGTAGGTATTTGTGAGCCCTCGCTGAGAAGGAGCTGACCCTAGTTGCTATACCATTGTGTATGTAGGTAACGCATTGTCTTCAAAAATGGGTTCTGATTCCTACGGTTTAGATAAGGGAAGACTCTAGCTAATGAAGCAAACTGATATTTGAGTGAACATGAATATATTATATTTGGTAATTCAGAGTTCGTTTGTTTAAAGTTCACAGTTCATAGACCGCATGTATAGACCATAGTCCATAGACCATAGTTCATAGACCATAGTTCATAGACCATAGTTCATAGACCATAGTTCATAGACCATAGTTCATAGACCATAGTTCGTAAACCATAGTTCATAAACCATAGTTCATAGACTATAGTTCATAGACTATAGTTCATAGACCATAGTCCATAATCCATCATAAAAATGAGCGTAATGTTTATGTATGAATTATTCGACGAGCAAATTAAAATCTTTGCTAAGAGATTAGCAGATAATTTCAATGCTTCAAATGACACACATTCAGAGAATGTGTGTAAAGATATTCATAACTTTAGTTTATAAAGTAGGTTTTATAAAAACAAAATTGATATTAAATTGCCACTCTAAAAGCAACTTATTGACATTTTGGCATAGAGTAGTCTTTAGTGCTGTTTAAATTAGTGTTGGTAACTCCCCAAAGCTTACTCGTAAGTAAAGAGTCTCAGTAAAAGAAACTTAAACTCGGTAGCGTTATCGTACAATCTATCAAATATTATTATGCTTGGATACTACGGAGACTTTAAATCATTCATTTGTCACAAGCAACGTAAATGGAGTGCTGTTTATTCTCCCAAATAAGATTATTAAAAATTCTCAGCTAGAAAAAAGACTTAGCTGCTACGAATAATTATTGGTGTTCAAAGAACGATAGAATAGCTGAATGCAAAAAAGGTATGTTGAGTTCCTCTTGAATTTAAAAAGTTTATGATTTTCCTTCTAAACTTCAAATTGATTTATTCATTAAACCCTAAACAAACTAAATTATTACAATAGTCTGATTTTCACATAAGTAAGTTTTAACTTGATTAGAAATGGAGCAAAACAAATTGTTCAAGGGGCATCTGTCCATTGTAAACAATCATTGTGGAATGGACTCCATTAGAACATATGAAACACTCGAAATATCAATTTGTTTGAAGCAGGTGTAACATTTATCAAAATAGTAAATTGTACCAAGGATTGCAACATTTTTGAATTTTAGATAATTTTATACCTCTCTTGTCATTTTTACAACATTCAAGAGAGATCAGAGTTACATACACAAGTATAGTAATTGTTACATGCAGTTAATATTGAATCGTCGATAGCAGAATTTTAAATTATATTTAAAGATAGTGAAAATGTAATTGTTGAGGACACCTTTCATTCTATTTGTTGACAATCTAGATGGAAATTGCAAAGCGCATTTTATACTCCTGAAAGTGTTGGCACTTGGGGCTGCAAAGGGTTTTCCTTCAATGATTGTTTTCCTGCTGGTCCATGTATAGAAACTACCAAACCCGATGGGGATGCAAGTAAAAGACCTCTTTACGTGAGTGACTTAAGGTATTTGAGGCCTCATTACATTTGTAATGTTTTGGTGGACAACTGGATCTACAAGGCGTCGGATTACGCTGAGAATGCATTCACACTTCTCACTATTTCACCTACATTGATCGAAAGAATCGACGATGACAATGAAAACGACTTCGAGGGTCTTTTGTCCCCCTATGACATCAAAGTATCTGATGCTATGGCAACATCAGCGGCTGTTGTATCGTATCACATGGGAGAATATGCAAATGACAGCTGGGTCAGTCTTCAGGTGATGCTCGGAATGACCATGGGCAAGACTTGGGTCTCAGATAAGTCGCTTGTTCTGTCCGGACGGTTTACTAAGGTAAGAAGATATTTGCACTAAACATTTAAAAATTTAATTGTACTACTGATGCAATCTTCATAACGTAGAACAAAGTTCACGCTGGATTAAAAAAGCCTAGGGATGGTCGTATGATTTTGCAGCAAAGATGTCACGAAATATGAAAAAATATTGCTATTTTTTGCTCTAGCTTACAACCAGAATGTCTAATGGTTAGTATCATATAGTTATGGGGTTTAGTTCTCGGTTGTTTTTTATGTAAACGTTCTGACGTTCGTTTACGTACACATGCGTTACTATCTTCATCTACCACAAGTGTAAGATATGCTACAATGTACCTTAAAAGTGACGAAGAATAAACGGTAGTACTCTGAAAGTAACTTGGGAATATAGTCCATTCGACGGCTGACTTAGAGAGTCGGTTGCTTTTGCTTATGCTTACCCAAGATGTTTTAACAGATATTAGTGACAGCCATCAAAGTAACAGTTAATTCAAATTGCCAAACTTTTACACTTTATGATGGGCGACAATCCCAGCTATTGTAGAGACCTGTTTCCTACAATGTAGAAAACTAGGGCACCAGCAGCCATCTGACTAGGCCCATTTTCGACCCAAGCCTCTTTAGCTTGCCAAATGCAAAGGGATACTAATTATGTTAAAGGCAACACAGACTGACGTTGGACTACTGACCACAAAGATGAGATTCGTTGATCAGGTGCGAACTAAAACTTTAAACTTCCATAAAAAGTATCGTAAAGTTTTGCAGGGTAGGATGCCTTTCTTATTTTTCATTTATAATAAAACAACTGGTTCTTCATAACATGTCCGCTGCCAGAAAAGTTCTTGCTTCCATTCCTTCCGTATTTTGGAAATGTGCTTAAAGTAGACTGTTGAAATTGAGTTAACGTGTACAAAGTTGCAATAAATAAAGGGCTTTTGGTGCTACTTGATTCTAAATTCAAGAATATTGTTTCATAAACAGGGACCTCTTGGTTTGAAATTAGTTGTTTGTATTTGCGTTTTTAGGGTTTTTTTTCATTCTACACTCATTCACAATCATTTCTCAAACGCAATTTATGAGCAGATATGCAAGCCTTTAATAATTGAAGTACAAATACTATGTGGCAGACGTATCAAATAGAAATCCTAAAGTTTTATATCTATTATATTTACGAACGTAAAAGGCAGCAAAACTTTATATAGGAGGCTCGTAAAAAACTCTTGTCCTGGTGACAAGAATAGGTTTCAAACTTTAAAATTAAATTGACAAAATGCATTTATGTCTTTAGGATCTGGGTCCTTGTTTGTTACAGCTCCTTTATCTTGGTGATACAACATTATCTCTTCCCATGTCAAGGTAGACCTGGTCGTTTTGGTCACTTTAGAATCTCAATAAACCATAGTCAGTATTCCTCTCATACACAGCGTACAAGTATACTTTCTTTTCCTTTCCCCTAGTGGATCCCGTTTATAATTCAATGCGCCATCGGAGTACCACTGGTGGTGCTACCACTTTGCAAAATCCTCAAAATGTTTCCAGACGAATTGGCAGCTGCCATTATGGTATATCTGATAGCAGTGCTGATATTTTTCATCATCATTGCATTGATGCCAACAGGAGCAGAGACTGAAGGGGGAGCAGATCGGCTCATAAGGTAAGTTGACTGCTATTTTAAGATAATCACAAAACAGGTTATTTTATGATCAGTATGCCTTTAGATCAAAAGGATAGCAAAAGATCAATCCAATCGAATTGGATGCGGAGGCTAATGTTTGACGTCGAGATTTCAAAAATGTTTGAATTATGACAAAAATACTCAATTTCCATATTTTCCTATTGGTAAGAACGTCAACAGCCATAATTGAGAGCGATGCCCTTTCCCAACACCCAGATATCAGGTTTCAAAATGTTAAATCTCTCTAACAAACGTTATTATTTGATGCTGGATCCAAGGAGAATTAACGGAGTTTTGAGCAGAGATTTTTGAGATGCAAGTGCGTCTAGTTTAAAACACTTTATACATTACAGCTCTTGTATTTCGGGACAGATTATTCCAGGGCTGCCTTTAGATATCTGGAGTCAAATCGTACTATTTCCAAAACTTTTGATTTGTGACGTCATCACTTTCCCTCCTCATTAAAAATATGAGTGACTCAAATCATGTGGCCATCCTCTTGCTGCAATAACCAAATTACTTAACTGAGGACGTTGCACAATGTATCTCCCAAACAAGTTTCACGTCATGTTGTTATAACTAAATTATTTAACTGAGGACGTTATTTTTAGTTTCCCTACTCAAGCTACGCCTATTTTACCTTTCCTGTTAAGGCACTACTTGTATGGTAAATAAATCGTGCTAGCTCGAACTCAATTACTAACTCACAAACAGTTACCAAACTCTTGCACTTTTCTTCCATATCTAACATCGACGATTGTCGTCCGCTCTCAAGCCTGTTGATAGGTCATTAACGGTATTTGAAGTTTTAATTCATTTAAATTGTGAACTGAACAATGTTGCTATATAGCAATCTTTCGAACACGCAGTTGTGTGTTTTGTTTAATCCTGCCTGCAAATAATGACACTTTGTAGGATAGAAACAAAATATCTTAAGATGGTGTTTTCCTTGGACCCAGGCTTCCTCTTCCGTTGGAAATTGAAATGTAGATGATGTAGATCAGCTGAACTCTTCAATAATGCCACATGACTTCGTTAGTGTTTTACACATAAAGCCTTTTAAAACCGAAACCTACTTTGAACTTAATAGACAGGTGTTAAACGGCAATCCATAGAAACTAATCCCAGAATATTTTACTGACCTGTGGTCTCCTCTCAGTTCGTTTTAAGGCCTTTTTAGATCTTCTTTTTGACCGAGTAAGTATTAAAGCAATAAAGGAAGATTATAGCGGTAACATGCTTACAAAAAATGAATAAGCTGTCAGCATTTTCCTGCTTTTATTTATAATTCATATTGTCCAATGTGAGTCAACATGCTCTTTTCCGCTAATCTAATCAGTTTGAACGACAACTATTTCACGACGTGAAGCAGCTCAGCGGCGCACTTCTTCCGTTGTGCCTTGTACCCACTGATCTCTAAAAAACACTGGATCGAGCATCTTCCGTCTGAAAGTGAGGTCAGTCGTATGACGCCATTTCAGTCCCCATCACACAAAGCTTATAAACAATGTTTCGCAACATGGCGGACTTTCCCGCGCTATTTTAACTAATGGGGGCCAGTACTCGTGACTACACTTTTTCGTAGTCGGAAACAATAGGAAGCTCGATCTAGTCTTTTTTAGAGATCAATGGTTGTACTATTTGTGCTGTAATTCTCATGTTCGATGTTCCATAAATATCAATCTAGTTTTGATTAGTATTACGTTCATATGTAACTCTTGTATAGTCAAATGCCTTTTCAGGCAGCCTTATTTTTACGAAGGGGCACAAAGCAGTAAATATCGGCAGAACAATTTATTAATTTCTTTGTTTTGATGGGATCTTCAAATATGCAGATAAAAATGTGAGACTTTAAATATTATTAAACTGAATTATGTCCAGTAACTAATGATTTCTAACGCACAAAAACTTCACTTATCCTACACGTGACGACAGTTCAGTCCAGTTGACATTTTTATTAGTTTATCATTCCTTTTTTCTTTTGCTCTACGTAGGTGGTGTATTGTCAATATATTTCAAGTTCGTTTTGTCCGTGAGATGCTCCGTGTCATCAATGTTGGAGTTGTGCCGCCCCCTGTTCTCAATTTAAGTGACGGGGGTCACGTAGAAAACCTAGGAGTCCTGGCTCTTTTCAAAAGGAGGCTGCCTTTCATAATTATCGCAGATGGCGGGTACTGTGAACACGAAAGCCATGTTGCTAGAGACTTGTTACATTCAATGGAAATTGCCAGATTGAAGCTGAGATGTTCTTTCAGTAGCACCACAGGTCGTGATGTGATAGAGGATATCCGAGACCATTTTGTGGAAGTACCAGAAGGTCAAAAGCCAAGATATTATAAATTTAATGTTACTTATTTTGAGAAGTTAGACACTGACCTATATCCGCGTAAAGTTGGAGTTGGTGAAGTAATACTTCTGCACCCTCGAAATCCGAAAGTCGGGGTTATATCACAACCTACAGGCTGGGAGAGCTATAAGAGAAATACAAATATACGATTAAAAAGATCGAGGTGGGGAAATGGACCACACTTGACTAGAAAAGAAGCAGACAGTTTAACCTGTGCCTTTTCAGAATGTTGTCATAGCCACTATTTACGCCACTGCTCACAACCACTATGTGGTAATTTTCCTTATCATATCACGGCCAACCAGTTTTTTACTCCCAGGCAGTTCAGTGCGTATCACAGAGAGGGCTACCATGCAGCCCTGGAGGCAACTTTAGACGCTTATGCCTTCCATGTTTTATCAGAGCAGCCTGAAATGGGAGAGGATATCATGAGCTCCAGTACACCACAGCAAGGAAGCATACAAGAAAAAGAAGGATTCTACCAATAGCAGTTACATATAGTTGGAAAGTGTGCGACTCTTAATTTCACCTGCATATTTCGTATTTTCACGATTGTTGATATTACGAAGCAGAAAAAAAAGCAAGTAACATCATAAAAAGAGGGAAAATTGAACAGTTGGTACTTTTTTGCTTAAAAATCCTGGAACAGAGAATTACCTGCGCCATGCTCCCCCTGTCTTGGCGGCCATTATTCCCTGCGTTGGCATTTTTTAGACAAACTGTTTTACATTTCAGTATTAATGTTTTGTACATAAAGTTGATATTAATAATACAGTCTAATAGCTTTAATGTTTAACTACAGTAGCAAAATTTAGGCATTGGAATCTTATGTATCTGTGATTGGTGTACTCTGATAGATACTTCCCAAAGGGTGATTCACTAAGGATGATCAGATCTATTCCCTATTTATTTAAGTATTCTTTTTTTTTTATTGAAAAATAGTTTCACAAGGGCCCAAGCCGCTACTAGGCACTTTCACTTTTGCTTTAACTCTTCGGATGACAACCTATTCATGTTTGATTTTCATACTATTCATGCTTGCAATCCCCTCTCTGTCCTATCTCTCGTAATATAGTTTCCCTCTTCACGAGAGCAGATGAAAGAGTAAAGTGTCTCCGGGTCAGTTGCAGGCAAGCTCAGGGTCAGTTCGAGCCTACAGCCCTCGGTTTGTGAGTCTGACACTCTACCACTATGCCAATACTATTACACTTCCGTAAAGCAGCGTGAGGGTAATAAAGAGTATAATTTGAAAGAGCTAGCTAGGCTGTAAGCACAAAATAAAGCGGCAAAGTTGAGGGAAAATTTTATTCCAGTATGTAACTAATTAAACGGATGTGCCTTTTTAAAACTCACTAAAATTTCTTGGAAATTAGAAAGAGTGGAAATAGTGATAGTGAGATAAAAGAGACCTATAGCATACTTTACTTAAAAGATTGAATGTAGAATAATGACACGTTATGCCTGTTATTGCAGGTCTACCTCTCACTTTAACGCCCCCTCTTAATTCACTACTTTCTACTAGGTGCCACTCTCGAGGAAGTGACCCTAGGGCACATTTTTTTACTTTTCTGCATCAAATAGAGAAGGTAGTACTGATCAAGTATGTCATATTTCATCTAATCTACTAACTTCCGTTTTACATATTTCTTGCACATAATCATTCATTGCCAATGATACATTCTGATGAACACCGAGATACTCTTAAGGATACATTATAACCTTTCAATGAAAGTACTATGCATAAATTACTACTTTTTTTACTTGAATCCTTTTTAAGGTTTTGTTTAACTGAAAAGCAACAATATTCGTAGATTCCAAAAATTTTGAAAGATGTAACAATCAGTTAATCAAAGCAATTTTCACTGAAGAAAATAAATTCTTATCGATGATTTTATTAATGACGTTCTAAAGGCCGATTCTTACTTCTTCCATTAAAATCTAGGCAATATACCTAGATATATATCTATATATAAATGTTTATGTCAATATATTGGTTACTTAAGATTTTAAAGTCTTTGAATTTAATGAAGCCATGTTTTGCACGGGACTGATGCATTCTTCCCTCCAATCTCTAAAGCTTTACTCATCACAAGTTTTGATATATTATTGAATGGACTTTTTCTTGAAATAAGACAACGTTTAGAAAAAAGAACAACACTAGGCATATACCGGAATCAATTCCTTACCAATGAACAAACTTTACGGTAACCTTCCGAAAATCTTCGATAAGATGAGGAGACGAAGGCTGAAGTTTGCCCGTCACAAAGTGAGGAGCTAGTATGAGCTAGTATCCAAACTACTGCTCTGGACCCCAAGTATGGTCGGAGGAAACGGGGCAGACCAGCGCTCACCTACATCGACTCACTTAAAAAAGACACAGGTCTTGATGTAGCAGAACTGGAGACTGCTATGACTGATAGAGCAGTATGACGTGCCATGCTATCACTGCTCGAACAGACAGATGACAGTTCGAAGTCAAGTCAAGAAAAAAGTTTCTCATTTTTGGCTTCAGAAGCCTTTAGTATCTTGAACTACACCTGATGTTATGAAGATTATTCGAAATTCGTAATTTGATTGTTAAAAGCTGGTTGCGTATAAGAGATTGGGATTCATTGCTGCTAAATAATTTTGAACTACGTTGTGTGATTAGGCAAACGTTTTACCGACTCTTCTAATTACAGGGAGGTACGATCTACATAATTGCAAGGAGATGTTTTGGTAAGCCACTAATCTCTTCTCTACAGTTAAGGTATTACGTCCCATAGAACAGCCAATTTAAATCTTAGCCTACTGCTTTGTTGAGGAGAAGTCGGATCTTGATTAAATTGTAAAATGCTTGCTTCATGTGTTAAAATTTGAAATCAAAGAATAAGTGAGAGAAGGGCAAAAAGCTGGAAACTGACAAATAACACCCTCTCGATGTAAGTAAGGAATGCGGAAAGCTTAATCTGTAACTTTTATTATGAAAAATGTTAAAGAGAGTTGAATGATAATAACTGAAACTGCACAATGATGTAAAAGCTGCAATTCTCAACACCATGACCTGCTTTCCGAAGCGAGGGGCCATGATTCTAGACAGGAAGAAAGCGACATTGATGTTTGCAAGATAGGTAAGCTACACCTCATATGATTGAAACTGATCTATCGGTTGAGTTCAAGCTTTAGGAAAGTAGAGACAAAAGGAAGATAGCAGAAAAGAAGCAAGATATTTTTAGTGAAACGTAAAATAGATTATAGTCAGCGATGAGCTAGAACTACTAGATAATATAATAATGGTATACAGGAAACCCTTTCCTTAATAGATTGGAAAGTGGAAACATTGTGTATCAATAAATCAACGGTGCAATAAACAAAAACGGCGTTGACTAGAGTTTTCTTGAAACTATCTATTAAATATTAGTACTCAATAGGAGAAAAAAACAACCTTGTTTTGACCATATAGTCTTCATCTGATACCAGTGACAAAATTTCTGGTAAATTACCTGATGATTTCTATTTACGTAAAGAAACGTATAATTTACAAGTCATCAGAGACCTAATACTCCACGTGTCATGATTTTACAGAACTGATTTTAAGCTGAATGTTTCATCTCTTAAACGTTGTAATAGCCTGATACACGAAGGCCCTATCTATCAAAATCCATACATTTTCTTTTTCTATGTTAAGTTATTTAATTGAAATTTTGATTCGGCTTTCTTGTGAAACTCATCACCAGAAGTTTCATTACCGGCTCAGAAGAACTCTTATCAGGTTTGCATACTTATAAATGAACAACACATCTTGGCTAACAGATCAGTAGAAACGAGGCTAGCTCAACAAAGATTTTGCCTATTCTCTCTTCATAAAGATCCTCCTGAGCAGCCGTATGCGTTTACTACTCCAATCTACATCGCTGACCCTCGTAAAAGTGATCATTGCATCTCTATTCTGAGGTCATATCCAACTGTCACTTTACAAACGCTGCTAGATTCTCATGTTGTTTAATGGCCCTATTAACTAGTCATGCATAAATTATGACGTAGCAAAGAACAGCTGTCATTAATTCCTGACAAAATTCTCATGGAAAACTTCGATTTCCAACGTATTTAAGGGTAGATTACCACTTGAGAATCCTCGTACGTGTATCGGCACGAACGAAATAAGCAGCACGAACCAGTATCAGTGATACGATAACTGCATAAAATGAAAGTTTCGAGCGGTTTTCTTTCCAGCACTTGGCGTGAAACCATTGAGTAATTTTAATGTCTCTACTCACTCAAAAATGAAGTTCACTTTTGCTCGTAAGAGAAGGTATGAGTGCGTTGGCAATAGAGATGTTCGATCATTAGAAAAGCCAATATCTTAAGTTTTAAAACTTACGAAAATCAAACCTACTTGTTGGAGAGAATACTTCATCAAACGGAGGTTGAAAGAGACTGAAAGACTCCAAGTGAACAGCCACAGAGGTTTTTCGTATTCCTGCTAGTACCCTGAACTCTCCATTTTGACTTTTTGATATGATATCCGTGCTCCGTCCTAAATTTGACCTGATTTCAACCCTACGAATTACTGAGGCGAATAGAAACATACTAGGGAAACTGCATTCCTGTTATATGCTAATGCTCCATGGT
>JAAAKL020008204.1:0-16141 GCA_010016065.2 Carybdea cf. marsupialis auct. non (Linnaeus, 1758)
GTATTTATGTGTGTGTGTGTGTGTGTGTGTGTGTGTGTGTGTGTGTGTGTGTGTGCTGACAAGCTTTCGAAACTTGTCGTTTCTTCATCAGGTCACTAAAAAGGGCCTAGAGGCTAGAAAGAGAGCCTTCGTTTAAGCAACCTTCTTCAAGAGTACATTCAATTAATCTAAAGAACCGAATTTTATTCGGATCTCTGCTTAGTAATACAAAACCTAAGTAAACATTTGTACTGGTATCCTATGTTAAAGACAGTAATGCATAGAGTCTGGTACCTAACTACTAGTAAAAATCCTAGAAATCTGGGTGGAGCAAATGTTTGTCGTAAGGCTTCGATGAGCGTTTTTCTTCTCCAAGTGTTAGTTAACTTACAGCAGTGTATGGAGGGGCTAGAAAGCCCCCAGAACCCTCCATTCCCGTATAGCCGCTGACACTGTTAAAAGCGTAGCTTAAGAGATGGCAAATAGAGGCCCTGGTTGCCGCAAACCCTCCTATCACTGCTGATCTTAGGTAGTCAAATTTCAAATGGTAGTGACTTCTCTCTCTCTCTCGTTGAGGCCGTCTGGTGCAAACGTTTGTAATTTATACTGTCAGAATGACTCCTTTTCACGTAATTTGACTTCGTTGTCAGCAGATTCAATAAGCGTAAATTGCCAATCCGCCTGACCATTATGGTCTGATGAGTTAAAAATGCTTGTGCAGGTTGGCTTGCATATTTATGTACATGGTTCTTTAGAGACAGTCCACAGAGCTTCTGGATGGATGGCACCGAGAGACAACTTGATTTTGGAAATGTATCTCGATCGAATTGAGCATGATAAATATATTACTATATTGATCTCTATATATAGATATATTTAGTTCCGTAGAAGATATACATTCCAAGTATTGATTACCAAGTAAGTAATTACATACCGATGCCTATAACTGAGCAAGACTGATCAAAAGTGTAAATGCAGTGGATCAGCTCTTCATGAACTCTCACTTTCCTAAGATATACTTCTTTTGAATCGTACACATCATTTTATCTTTGATTACGCATCCATATTTCACCATACTTTTGAACCTGACTTATATTTTGAGTTAAAGCACATACCCAAGATAAAATATAATGACATTAATCACTGCAAAGTAAGAGCAAATATAATCAGGTGAATTTTGTATTGCATTAAGCTTCTTCGATGAGGTATTACATCACTTTCCTAGTGTCAGTTACTCGCTGTTTAGATTTGTTGATCAAGTTCTTGTTCGTTCATCACCACAAATAGCGGGATCACATCATTTCTGTTATTGAAGTGTGTAAGGTATATTTTGCTCTTAATATAAGCAATTGCCCTAATTTCTAATCAGATAAATATTATCAAACTGAAGGTTATTTCTTCACTATATTCCGATACAAATAATATCTCGAATACATGGATCTCTCATCGACCATAATGTCATATTACTACTTTTTATCAATATCACAATATTAGGATTAAGGTTTACAAATGTCTCTTACCTGCTGCTTCTGTCAACATCAAAATTAGGTAGTTCAGGTAGAACAAGAACTTGAAGTTGGCCATACTTTGTTATTTGTGTAAACAGAACGTAATTTTACATCATAGTCATCATTATGTAGCACACACGTAGATATTCCTTCATGTTTTATCATAGTTCGACATGTTGTATTCATCGTAAAATCTACTTGTTTGAATTTTTAATTCATGATCGATGAATGCTCGGAGATTGAAATCCCCTAATGGGAAACGCATGGTGGCCGAATACTGAGCGATACGACCCACTAGTCCACGACAGCAGAAATATGGAAGTTAGACTATCTATCGCCTGGTGGATTTCAAAAGCTTGTTCTCGTCCAATGTGAATTCTGAGAGTTTCCAAAGCGCCCTCTCATTTCTTACTGGTTTTATGTTCACATTCTTACCCACAGACAACATAACTATAACAGGGCTCGGAATGATCAAAAATAAAATGAAATCTATTTTGGCAAACACAAAAATGGTCATTAAATACTAAAACTGGAATTTGTAAGGCAAAGTGACCTTTAGATTTAATCTGATTTTGTGCTGTCTACTTGAGTTTATTAATATTAAAACCTGTCCTAGATGTGCATTCAATGGGACATTTAATTAAGGAATTGAAGGAATTGAAACCCAATGGCATCGCCTCCTTGCTACTGTTTAGTAGAGGGTAAACCATCGTCGCTGTTTCAGTATGCTGTAAATTCTTCCAAATGCCTAAAGATGATATGTCACAGACGAAATACAAATAAACATTGGCATGCAAAATGTTGATGAGGAACCTCTGCCAGACTTGAAGAGCATGTCATTTACAATCGTGGTTACTTACAATGCTATTAGCACAAACCCATTTATGCCTTTGTTTCTAAAAATAGATATCACATCACTCGAGATCTGGAACCCAGGGCAAGAATTAACTTCAAAGAAATAGTGCACATCGCCAATCGTGTTATCTTCTTGTGTGTTGAATATCCTTTAAGATTAAAAGTTTCATAGCCATAGTCCACAAACACTGCTGCTACGGCAAGTGTGTCTGTGACTCAAGACACTTTGATCAGGAAGAAATGCTTTTCGCAAGCCAGGCAGAAATCGACAGAAATGTCAGGGCTAGGTTAGAGCTTATTCTTTTGAAGATTATACGGAGCTGAGTGTCAACCAGCACATCTATATTTGCAGTCTGCATTGCGCCGGAGGAAAAGAAACGACTCAGAAATATCCTAACCCTACCCAGCAGATTTTGTGGTTGCTCAGATAAGTCTGTTGGTAATTACTTTATTTTTGTTACAGAGCTTTCTCCAGTAGGGAAATTATTATTGAAACTCGCCCGCCACAGCTGATCTGCTGGTATGTGTGTTTGTGTGATTTCCGGCCAAGATAGTCACGAGTATCTGTGTACAGTACTTTTACTGCACATAGAATCCTTGTCTCTGTTACTCGTTCATCGATGCATTGCTTGTTTCACTTGTTGCCCTTTACTGCTCTGGTATTGTGTAGCTATGAAGGAAGCTCTGAATGCTATTAATTTATATTTAAATTAGTAACCAAGAGATATTTAATATTGTTGGGAAGCTGAAACGCTCGCTACGGCCTTATTTTTCTCCTATCTTTTCAATTTTGACTGAAAGATTACCCAAAAGAGGCGATCTCCTACAGAGAAGTCTCAACCTCCAAACAAGAAGCTGCAGATAGCTGCTAGCTCGTCGATCTGAGTTTCTGTAAGTGTGGACACTCCTTCTGTCAGTTCGAAAGCAGAAGGCAACGCAGGTATTATGCACGCGGAGGTGAAACATTCCAAAGGCACATAGACTGTATCCACTGGCAAACGACAGAGTTCGCACAACAGCTTCAAACTTGCACTGTCAAATCGCCTTTGGTGTTGCATCATCGCTAATGTGACGTCACAGAACAATAGATGGGTTTGTGCAAAAGCTAAACATGACCCTCATGAGACTAATGTGCCTTTCTCTTCTCGGGTACTTGGATCAAGAAATCATGATGATTTACGCAAATAAGAAACTCATGTATAAAATATCTATCAATTCACTCGACTTGGCTAGAAAATTATCTGTTTAGATTGATTACAATACAATATCCTCTTAAGAAATATGAAAATATAATCTTTCTGCGTGGCTACTGTACATTTTCTTCTTTAAGATGTCCCAAGACGATAGAATGAGTAAGTAGCATCACACCACCGAAGTATTTTTGTACAAATTCTAAATCTTATGCAAGAAAAGTGCTTCACACCGATTCCATCGTGCAACACCGTGTACAATGATAGACAGTGAGGCCCATAACTGGTCAGTTTTGCGGAAAATATAGAGCTCCGCAAACCCTTTAAATAGGTGAGTTGTTATTTTTGTATCTTTTGCTCACTATTTCCTCCAATAAATCCTTTATGGAGTTTCAGAAAAGTAAAATTAGCATTATTTCAACGAAATCCATTAAAACGTATGTCGACCTACATTTTATGTTGTTGTTGTTGTTGCAGTGCTCCACTGCGCTCCTAATGCATGCTGGTCTTTAAAAGTTCTAAATACAAATATATGAAGACTGTCATATGCCCATCAGTAAGATCCCTATATGATCATGATCAAAGTTATCCAACCAAATGGAAATTAGTATATGTTTATCTCTAACACAATAACGTAATGTACAGGACTTTAACCTTTCACCTTACTAAACGAGGGGAGTGGGATCTTGGGATTTTCTAACTTAAGAAGCAGATTTTCTGTCATTATTTAAAACAGATGATATACCGTTTTAATCCTAAGATATTATTTCACCAAAATGATCGTCTAATAGATTCTCCTGGTAAGTTGACAAATTCGACCAAAACAATACAATATTTGAAAAATATCATCCGTGAGCAACCGCTTGAATATGAGCAAATAGCGTACGAAATCGTAATAGGCAATCTATAACTTTTGTATTGGAAACACGACAAAGCGACTGCCATTGTTTATGGGTCTCAAATCTCCATAGTCGCACAGACAACTTACCAAAATTGGTGGGACACCTGACCCATGGAGGTTGCTGATTATTTTACCAATAAGAAAATCAAGCTTTCAGATAGAGATCTGTTATGGTGTGTCACTGAGGCTAACACATTTTGATTGATGACCGAGAATAGAGTCAGGAGTCTTGATTGTAATGTCCTTTAGCCCCATAGAAACTGGATCTTTTAAGTATTCTTAAGATGGGGGAGCGGGATAGTGGCCCATGGCTATATACCTTTCCTGGAATTCTATAGCCGACCTGGGAAATCTTTTTGAAACTTTCTGACTTTTCATCAAATCTTTTACGGTGTATTTAAAATAATTCAAAATTTGCTAATGTTGATATCATAATAACTTCCTACCAAGGGTCATCTGCAGATCATACAAGTGTCTTATCAACAAAAACATCTCGAGTAAACCTGTTGTTGTGAAGAAATGAAGTATATGGTATATTAAATAGGTCTTTTAGAATACCAAAGATTATAGTGACTTCTGGTAAGAAGTGAACAAAGAATTCTGCATACAAATGGTGGCAGTGCCATGAAGCAATAGGAATGCATTGAGAAAATAACGAGCACGATGAAATTACAGTAAAAATTCGTGTTGAGCACAAATTCCTTTCGCCTGCACAATGCAAGAGAACGCCTATTGATAGAGACTGCCTCTAAAATTTGAAGGTGAAAAGCTGAGCGATCCCTGTGTATTATACTGAAACGGTGGTTATTGTATGCCACAGTGCAAGCTGGGTTAAACAACAAATGTTCACATATTGAAGACCTATTTACGATGCTGCTGTTGTTCTTTTTCCTGTTTGTGTAACTTGCGGAAGAGTTATTTCTGATGATAGCAGGGAAATGCTGCTTAATTCTGTCTATAAGGCGTTGCTTCGTCCTACCTTCGTATTCAGCATCGCACTGACACTTATATAAATGTACTACATTACTAAGATTTTCGATAGGTAGGCGGTCTTTGACCGGTGAGGCCTGTAGCTTACAGCAAGGAAATACAATGCGTGGCTCAACTGTCAGATAGCAACGTGCGGCAGAATTGACTATGAAGCCTATAATCTTTGGTATTCTTAAATTCTGTAGCACGAATAATGAATTAAAATAGGTATTTGTAGTCAGTTCTATCCTTGTAAGCTTTGAAACCTAAAATTAAAAATCATTTACAGTTTGATAGTCATCGGCATTCAAACAATGGAGTTTCAAACTTAAGACACTTGTCACTTTTCTTCTGTGTTGCTAAGTCATCGCCTCCATTTCTCAATATTGAATTAAGCTTTCTGTAGCTGAATGAATAAGTCAACTATATTTCATATCTAAGTGACAGATTTTCATATAGTTACCAAGATGAAGATAGCTGAGGGCCTATTACTCATTAGCATGTATCTCTTCACACTTTCATCATCAAAAGGTATGACTTGTATCTTTTTACTTTTTGTCAGCTTTTTCAGGCTTGATAACCTCAAAATAACCAAATCTAAGGAAGATTAATCCACAGAAACAAGTTGTTTTTGAAATTCGATAACTTACGAAATCGCCTTTGTTTGAGTGCACTTTTTCCAAGTTTTGCAATTAGACACATTTTTACGTCAAATGTTACTGAGTGTTGCACTACTGAAACTTGATAATTCCATTACTTGCGAGTTTTTAATGATAAACAGAAATCAATTAAAGTGTTTTGATGTTACAAAACAGTAAAACTGTACGAAACAGCGAAAACATTTTAGCAATAAAACCTTCTTTGTCTGACACTCCTCTCCTCAGAGTACAAAATCGTCAGAAACTAAATCGAGAAGAAAAGCAATGGAACGTAACCCAACTGAGTTTTAAAAAGTAGCCAATCAGAAGTCTGATTGCTAGATTGGTGTTGTTTTGACCAATCAGTGTCTGCTGATCTGAATGGTTTACTGAAAAGGCCCAATGAAAAGACAAAGTCTTTTTGTCTATAGAGCAACAGTTTTCCTGCATTGGGGTGGACAGATTCTAGAACGGCTAGTTGAAAGCAAATCTAGCTTTACGTAACATGCGGAAGCGGTCTGGCAATCAGACTTTTTGCTTTCATGAACCAATGTCTGTCTTCATGAATGGTACTCTGACCCAGGTTAACAACAGGGGTAATGATGAATTCTGTAGTCGATTATGTTTCATTCTGCCAATTAGGTGTGTAATACATACTTTGATGGCTACATGCAGACATTTATGTTTGATTCTATGCCTTCCTAATTGAAAAACCGACCAACGAAGGAGATAGGAAAGGAACACCAGAGTTATAGTTTATTGAAAAAGTAATTATCAATGTCTTTCGAAGATCAAATATGTACGAAAGAAAGATAATTTTCTCAGTATTTCTGTTTTATCATTATATGTGATAACAGAAGGCTCAAAATATTTGGCTGGTTTGTCAGATAGTCCATGATAAATCATTTGTATTAACGAAATGTGCCAGATAACCGTGTGTAAGATATCCCGTCAAAATTATATTGACTAAGAGAAACTCGGGAAATTTGAAATCCCTTCGACATAGTAAAAACTTGAGATAAGCAGCTATAAAGATAAAGAATGTCTATTGTAACTTGAAATTGTCCTACAGTGAACTATTGCTCGGTTACATAAAGCAATGCACCGAAACTAAATAAGTACGAAAATCCCTTTTGAATCTATAATCGAAATTTTAGGACTGTTTTTAACAGTGGCATTAAAGCCTATGGCAAACATTTTGTATTTTTTCCACCATATGCTACAATTTACAACTTTTGAGTTTCTTAGTTAAATTTGAGAACGCCTTACAAAATTGTAAAACATTCTTTAACACAAAATAAATGACGCTGTCGTGATAAAATCAATTCAACAATTATAAGCTACTAGCAGATGTACCCGTCGTTGCTCGGGGATGTTAATCCATGATAATAAATACAACATTTCAAAAATTCTATCTACGTATTTATTTTCATGAGAAGTTTATGAAGCACATATTTTCTTTCATCTTTTGATCCTCGGGGTTGCCTGGGTCGCTCATGAGACTGGATGCGTTGCCCCTAAATCGTGGCCGCCGTCGATTTTGCTTTTATGATCCAACCCCAATTTCAACCTCCTTCATGCCGAAAATTGTGAATTAAACATTTCGACGCCCATGGGGTCCAACCCGAGGCGGCAGGGGGTCTAATGTGCCTAAAACCTGCCCATGGGTGGCAAGAACACACATGCAAAATTTGGTTTGATTTGCTCAGGGGATCTGTGAGAAGAATAACATACAGACAGACAAACAGACAATTTCAGAAATTATATACTAGATCGCGATGTCATTCTGGTAACAGAAGCAATGGTAGGTTTTTCCAACATTGTGTCAATACAGAAATTTTCTGCCAAAAATTTGCTAGAGTGCTCTAGTTGAAGTTTGCGATGCTGATTTTCATCTCTTATGATGCACTAAATAACAAAAGCATGCCTTTTATAACCTAATATTATAGAAAGTGATAAAATTTACACCTACGCTTATGTTTGAGACATCATAAACACTTTGCGTCATTTATTTATGCAATCATTGGTGAATGTTTTCACCTGAGAGAAAATCAGGTTTTCTGTCCTGCAGATAGCAAATAAAGAAAAAATTACGTCTTGTCGTTAATTAAAGTCTTTCTTTTCTTATTAAAGGAGTTGAACACTTGTATTGTTGTTAACAAAAAAAATCGATAAAGGGACACTATAGCAAGCTATTTGCAGTTTTAAAGGTCTGTCCCCCTGGGGACCACTTGCGATTAAGATAAATGTACTGGGTCCACTGATCTCTAAAGAACACTGGATCGAGCATCTTCCGTCTCAAAGTGAGGTCAGTCGTTGGACGCCATTTCAGTCCCCATCACACAAAGCTTGTAAACAATGTGACGCAACATGGCGGACTTTCCCGCGCTATTTTAACTAATGGGGGCCAGTAGTCGTGACTACACTTTTTCGTAGTGGGAAACAATGGGAAGCTCGATCCAGTCTTTTTTAGAGATCAGTGACTGGGTCACGTATGGTTTGACCTCGTATATCGACCTAACGTTATTCAATACACTTGTAGGTTATGTAAGGTATGTTTTAGGGTAGGTATGTCTTGTCTACTCTTAAACTTTTCAGATTCTGTCAATCTTGCTCTTGCTATGGATTGCCGTTAATATCATCTGCACTTTGTCATGATCAGAGATTTTAAATGACCATTTATAATCATCATTTAAAACCTCTCTGTCATCATTGAAGGTTGGATATGTCTCAAAGGTTCGACTCTTTTCGACAATGCAACTGAAAATGTTACTGTTAAAGACAGGAGGACTATAAATCCCTGTAGTTTTTGAGGGCAACAACTGCTCCTAGATAAAAGACTACTGATTCACCTGTCATGATTGGATGTTGCATCTGTAAATTTGCTAACTTGCTTGCCTTTCAAATGCCTCGGTTACTATCGAGAAACTGTCGCCCTTTTTAATTTCGTGTAAAGCTACTTGGTTATAGTTCTGAACAGACAAGCCATGTTGTTACTATGTTGAAAGCCTTTTCGTATGACACTCATACAAAGAGTATTGAAGCACATCATACAAAGAGGATTAAATAAGTGCCGCGAAACAATATGAAATGTTTTTCGTCTTACAACAAAGCTCGGTCGGACTTTCGTTTATCTGTTTTACTGTCAAATGTATTACTTCTTAAGTAAGCCCCAGTTTCAAATAAGCGCCGCTGTCACGACCCCCCCCCCAAAGGGATCTTACATTTGATATAAGCGACGCAGTAATAAATAGATGAGTTATGATAATTGCATAAGTGATGCATAACTTTTGGGACGGATTTTTTGAAGAAAACAGGATATACGACATTACAAAGTGACTCGAGTCAATTCAGTTTTTGAAATTTTGAACTTAGCAACAGATGGCATACTTGGATACTATGAGCATTAAAATCAACATCTAGAAAATAATTTTTGGTATCTTTCTCAAACAATTATATCCATGCCAAAGGAAATCCTTTGTTGGGTTTGAAAACATCATCAACAACACTTTTTATGATCAAACATCCACTTGTATGATAGTTGCCAAACTAGTCACCTGGAAAGTAATTAAAAATCAGAAAAAATTTGCTACAACTAATATTTTGAACAGGCTCCATTCCTTTCGATAAAATAATAATACTTTCTTGCTTCCATATGTACATATTCTAAAGATGTAATAAATTTCCGGGAAAATCACAAAATTTAAACTTGAACAGGAGGGTGAATTAACATTGGGTGGAGAAAAGTCTACTTCTTCCCTACAAAAAGTGATTAGTAACAAAATGTTTCCTATTCCATGATATTGTAAACATCTCTCATTAAATATCTCTCCATAAATGTAGTATATCATAAACGGTCTTGCTGCATTATCAAAAGTTAAAAACAAGCAAATTAACAGTCAGATATGTCACACATTCCTGTTGTTTCCCTGTGTTTGACATCATATTGATTTCCTTGTATCCCTGTGTCTTCCTTGAATAATCTTCATATATGTTGTATATAGTTAGTTGAATCTTAGTTTGTTGTAACATGGAGGCGTGCGAAGAATGAAGTAAAACCCACATCGGTATTCTCCTGTTTCGGTATTAAACCCTACCTGGAAGTTCATCACAAAATCCTTTTACAACAGAGTTTTAAACCCTTTTTCTATTTTACGGGCACTCCACTTTTATTGACTAGAAGACGATGTTGCTGCTACAACATACAGACTTTCATAGGTATGTTTCATACAGGGTGTGCACAGGCAAGGGTACTGCTGGTGATAGCTTTAGGATTCCGGGATTGATAGTCAGCAGGAGTTTAAAGATTTTGCCCAACTTGTCTCGAGCTGAAAGTTAAAACCTCTGTAAAGGTTTATAAGATGCGTGTAGGAAGGGGGTGTCGCCCAAAGCTTTGATTAAAGTGCTAGGCAAAATCCATGCATTTACAGACATCAATTCGTTTGCCTACGCGTGCTTCAAGCACAAATAACAAACGTATGGTACGTAGTGTAACACGGGAAATTTATGGAGAGCACTGTAGCTAACATAGTAGTGAAATTGCGGTCCAAAAGTTTTTGATAGAGTTGGTCTACTATATCAATCCTCATGGCTATGCATCTCCTTCTGCTCTTCTCCAAGTTGCATTTGTAAATCCTCTTGTTTTATCAGTAAATCAAGGAAGTTACTATCTTACTAGTCTTTGGAAAATAAAATGGTAAAATATCACATTATTCATATCAGTAATAATAAGTATGGGTACCGATGGATTACTGTTAATATACATTATGGGCACTTTATGTACTTCACCTAACACTGTATCATCAAGTATCAGATTTTTAACAAAAATTTCTTTATTTTTACATCCTACCATAAGGAACGAGTTTCGTATAACGTGTAATTTAACAAATACCTACCGATTGCCAAACATTGTGCAAGTTTCATCACTTTCACCTGTCATTGGTGGCAACTTTTAACAAACTAAAAGTCCATAGGGCAGTTTGTGAAAAGTAAGTAGCCATAAACATTTGAAGTACTCACACAGAGACTTTATTTCCCAACATATAACTTCCACACTCAAACAAAAAACTGTATTCTTCATGATCATGTACAACGTTTCTAACTATAAAATGAGTTCTTGATTAAGTTTCTGCGAAGTCTTTGACAGGTCACAATTTTATAAAATGCATCAATAAACAGCTTCTACAAACGCTGCTGAATTACTTCAACTGAACTGGATTAACAAGGAAAATAGATTATTGAGTGAAATGAGTATAGATCTACAGAATTAACAAAACTCAAGCGATCTAGCTAAAATCTTGACATCGAAGACATGCGTGATTTACACTAGAGCATTAGGATTTCTTAGGAAATTCATTTAAAGCAATAAAATAATAGGCTAGAATGTACAGGATTCTAGGGAGTTCTTTACGGGGTACACTGCCTTGTAGACACCTTATAGTAGTGTTTTATTGATGCTTCGTCCAACTTTAAGATAAACGCAATTGGTATGCAGATGATGATGCCATGGGAGCCGCCATTGTTAACTTTTATTAGTCATCCTTTCCCGTGGTTCAAACAAAAAACGCCGTACTTTAAGAACTCGTTGAGTAGTAAGTTTGTTTCCATGGCAACTAAGAGAAATAGAGTGTGTATATGCAGCCGTTGCTTTTGTTTCTAGAGTTCGCAGTTTTGAGGCATTGCTTTTTGGAGTTCACATGCCTTTGAGTAGGTGACAAGGAATTACAAAGGTGCAGCTAAATCAATTTACTAACATTGAAATCAAAGATCGGTACCAAATGAGGGCAAACGCAAAGTCCTCAATAAGTTGCCTCTTCTTCTTCTACTTGTACCATAGCGTTTCATGCCGTGAGCGACACATGATGCAAGTTTCTTGATCTGGCAGCATCCCAGAGCCTTCGGATGTTGGGTTGACCGGTCTTCTGGCGGAGTTGCTTAATGAAAAGTAGCCATTGGCCGCCTCGGGCTAGTTTGCCTTGGATTTTTCCACCAAGGGCTAACTCTTCAAGCTCTCCTTCCTGATAATATGACCAACAAAGGAGCTTGTGTCTTGAAGATGGTATCGAGGAGCGCTCTTTTTTGCTGCACTCTTTGGAGGACTTGCTCATTGGTAACTCGGTCGACCCAGGAAATGCGAAGCATCCTCCTGTAGAACCACATCTCAGCTGCTTCGAGATTTCGCGTCGTTTCCGCCGAGAGTGTCCATGATTCGCATCCATAGAAAAACATCTTCTAGTGTATCCTAAATTCAAAACTATTATGGCGTCCGAATACTGTGATAAATGACATGTTTGGGTTTTGTCAGATATATATGCCTGTTACTATTATGTAACTATCGGTGTTGGTTTTACTGTATTACAGCAAAGCGTAACCTTTTTGACATCACTATCAATGCTCTTACATGAGAGAGAGCGAATTATCATGGGCGTTTCAAGGCATATGGGACGAAAACGTATAATAAAGACAATAGATTTAGTCTGGCACTTCCTCATGCTTCGCTAAAAATCTACAAACTACCTATGAAAACATAACACGTAATACATGACATAACATTTCAACGAACGAAATGCAAAGTATTTAAGAAGAAATACAAGTTTACCTGTATTTAATGTCGTTACCATAGTGCCGTAGATTTCCACTTCGCAAAGGCTAAGTGTGGCAGTTCCCACAACTTCGATGATTACAAAAATGCCTCTTAATGCCCCACCACAATCAATACTTTTAATTTCGGCTCTCGTGATCTCTTTCACATTTGCACATCTAAGAACAGCAATAAAAACATGATGCTTGCATGATTAGCTAAGCTCATACACAGAAAATTCTAAATCATGGGTGATAGCTGAAGGCCGGCAACAAATTGCACTGTGCAGGTGTTACAGGCACTTTCAACAAATGTAAATCGGCTGACAGGGTATATGTTTAGATATGTCACCTCGTGGGACCAGACCCCATGGAAAAGAAGCCTCACAGTTTAGAAAGACAGTGAGATAGCTGATGGTATTCGTCAACGGATAAGGACTGACTGGTGCCTCTACTGCTAGTAAAGGAATAGAACCAAAGAGTAGAAATCAAAGAAGATCGAACGAACCGACAAGTAGTGATCTCTCTGTACATTTCTACTCTGTGGTAGAACGCTACACACCATTATCACCATAAGTAGGGTTATTTCTACTTCAGTGCATTAATAATATCCCAAAATTACAGTGAAGGAGTACACAGAACATCTGCTCCTTTAATTTGGGGCGTTGTCAGTCTTCTTCATATTGGATGCTTGAATCTACCACTGACGATTTGAAACCATAACTGGTCATTCACCACTAATAAATTTGGCTACAATTTTATTCATATGGCTAATTCTCTAACAACACATTTCAGCAGTATAAATAATTGAAATGTGAGAATAAAACTAAAAGATAACGATGACTACCATGGTAAAGGAAGAGGGAATACGATATCAATAGTCTTGAAAATGGAAAAGCGCCAATTTTTCAACTTCTCTATATTTACGCTTATTCTAACTTTCCCCTATATCTCAGGTCAATTTCAGCCAATTTTTATAACTTAAATAAAATTGCGCACCGTTAGACAGACTTAAGCCATCGAGAGCAGTATAGATCTACATTTAATGAAATGTCTAATATTAGGATGCAGTGGTAGAGGCTTTCATACTGAAATCAATTAGATTTATAGTGAATTAGATATTTGATGTGAGAAAATAGAACAACTGCAACATTCAGATCTCATTAACACATACATCAACGACCTCCGTATCAAACTTTGCCTACATATCTTTTTCTTTTTTTTCTTCTTTTTCTTCCTTTCTTATTTTTTCTGGATTGTCGCCCCCTCAGTGATCAAATAGCTCTATTGTCGCCCCTTTTCTATCACAATAGAGCCAATACACCAAATTTTAAACTATTTTCATAGTTCAAGCAGAACATGTTGGTAGCAGTTATAAGTGTATTTTTGATTACAGTTTTTAAATTTTAAAGTTCAAATTCTTTGCCTCAATGTGATGGTTGGTACTGATATTGTAAGGATAATTTCTTGATTTCGGGTGTAAATTCAGTCACTTATAGGCGTAAGTCTACCGCTCCCTTCAAAAACATTTTTGCCCCCAAGTGTGCAATATCGCCAACGTTGGGAAACACTGCTCTGAAGAACCATTTCTTCTCTAAGATTGAACTATTTTATCTTTCACAATGCAGACAACCTCGCGAACTCAAAACATCCTCCGAACCCACAATATGTCTGTTGACTCTGTCTCTGTGTGCCCAGTTTAAGACACTCGAGAAAATTACAATGCACCAACTTAAGAATAAAAGTCATTCACCCTTGTAACAAGCTCAGACAACTCAATCCTAATGTCTAACACCCAATGCCTAAGAGTAATCTCGTCTTTTCGTAATACTTCAGAGTGGTAATTATTACTTTCCTTGAGATTAGAAAACCTGCAGAGTACGTCGCAACAGGCAGAGAGAACGGTCCTAGAAATTGGACAGAGCTGGATCCTGATGGCCACTGGTGGAGGACTAATGCAGAAAATGGAACATGCGGTCAATATTGTTTCCATCACTCAGTGGGAAGAACAACGGGCTTTGGTGGCGATAATGGTGGCGATATAGCAGCTATTTAAACCTAAATTACTTTTCAGACGTGGAATAGATATACATTACTTAAAATGAAAAAGCATGTCCTTAGAAAAGATAAATAATACAGCGTAAAAGGGCAATAGCTTAAAAATATACAAACTTTGCGTATTGCATCTTCCTGATTTTTACTTTTGTAATACTTACAATGCATTTCTGCTAAAGGATGCCTGATCATTATAGTTTCCAACCCATATTTTAATGTTCTCTAGCTTGGTATCGTCGGTATTTTGATATGCTATTCGTATCCATTTCACGTCACTTTCAGATTGTAGTGGCACAGCCCAATAGGGGTTACTTTGTCTATTGGTCGATGAACACGATCCGCTACTTATGTCATTCTCAAAATTCTTATCGATCGCTTTGTCAGCACTGAATGTAGACTCGGTACTTGATTGAAACGGCGCACGACCGGTAGGTAGTCGATATGTTGCTTTGGCTAAAGAGTATAGAAAAAAAACCCCATATAAATAAGAAAATTATAGATTAAATGGAAACACTAGCTTCCTAGAATATTTGAGTTTATGATTATGTCTCATCATCTCAAATTGTTGGCTCCCAATATTCATTATATTTTTTCCCCTCCATTTTTCAATTTTAACATTTGAAAGCTAAAACTCTCCGAGATCCTATTAAATGGAGGGTCATTATTAAACCGCAGTTTTCTCATGAAAGACACATATTAGGATTAGGCATGATAACATCTAGGAGATATGATGGTCTGATGGAGCGACAAACGATATGATGGCATCAAGCTCCTGCTTTTATTGTCAGGTCTCATATTTAGCCATATTTGTTGAACTCTAGCAAGACTATTTCTGTGTGTGCTTGGGGTGTAAAAAGTATCTCTTTTCACTCAATTCTACGTTTCTCATCATTTAAAACTACAAATTTAAGCTCATTGTACGTGTTTCTGGAAATCGCCATTGAAACAATGGTTGTTTAGCACCGATCTCTATAAAGACTGAATTGAGCTTCCAATTGTTTCCGACAGCGAAAAAAGTGTAGTCACGAGTACTGGCCCCCATTAGTTAAAATAGCGCGGGAAGATCCGCCATGTTATGTAACATTGTTTCTAAGCTTTGTTTGATGGGGACTGAAATGACGTCCAGCGACTGACCTCACTTTGAGACAGAAGATGCTCGATTCAGTTTTCTTAGAGTTCAGCGGTGTTTAGCTACTTGTGAACTTCCGCCTGTATTCCAATGTCACAACCTCCAATTTAAGATAAGCATATTGGCCTGAAGGTGAACTGGAGAAAAACCAAATTGATGCACATTGGTGATGGACCCGAGCCACAGCCCTTACTTATTGACGATGAAAGGGTCAAGTTTGTTACCTCCTTCACGTATCTGGGTTCAACCATCACTAATAACGGTGATCTCTTGCCAGAAGTCAATAGAAGACGTGGAATAGCAACAGGAGTAATGAAATCCCTTCACAGACCCCTATG
>JAAAKL020008205.1:0-16141 GCA_010016065.2 Carybdea cf. marsupialis auct. non (Linnaeus, 1758)
ATAAAATAGCCTAATATCTTCATTTTTCCAACATACGTAGCTATTACCCTCGAAAACTAAAACTTTTGAAATAGGAAGATTGTTATCCGATAGGTAAAAGTAACCCAGTTTCTAGTAGTGGCTTTGCCTTAAACAAGGTCAAATAATTTTAAAAAAGAAAAAAATCATGTAAGGAGATGATCGTCTATCTGATTATGCTCTGTGGCCCATTTCGTCATATAACGACCATCTGGTGACTGACTTCTAGAGAATTTAACACGAGCAGCTTTATGTTATTCGCAGAAAAGGATTTAAGAATATTTACGTTAACATGTCTTTTTCAACGGCAATATACATATATAAATTTTTCATGCTAAAGGTGAATTTCAGAGCATATTAATAAGCAGCTTAATTGCAGAGGTGCAAGACAAACGTATGTAGTAAAACAAAACAACGTCAATAATTTCTCAATATATACGATTGGGCATGAGGAACCCCCGAATTTAAATGGTGGCATAAGCCATTAGAAGATGCCTCAAGGTATATTATTTAGTAATGGTCGCCCTTAGCTTCAATAACATAATCATAACATAATTTCAATAACATAATCATAACATAATCATAACATAATCATCATTGAATTTCCACATTTTGTTCCATGCTTACTTGGACCTCGTGTACTTGTAAACTGTAATTTTACTAGAGGCAAAATATCTGCCATCGATGTAACACAGTTCCATGAAATGTGGATACTTATTTTCCAATATTTTTCTGTGTTTCTATTATGAGGTCCATAACATTGTGAGGTAATGTATATTTCTACTTTCTATTTCTATATTTCTTTCGAGAAGATCAGAAAAGTAAGTCTTACGTTTATATGTGACCCCAACGAAGATCAGCATTGTCAGAGCTATTATTTAGAACATCTAGAAATCAATAATTATATGAGATGTTTCAACTCATCTGAAAATGCTTCGTTGTGTGCGTCCATTGTTCCTCATTCAGTTTTTCCGTATATGGAAAATTGCTATCAGAGAGCACAAGTGGGTTGCTAATAGCTTCATAGTATTTTTGTTGACGGGAGAAGTGCGAAGTTATTTCTTCAACAAGAATTGAAACGTGTTGCCTAATGACAGACATCGCCATTGAATTGAAATTTTCTTACGGTCATTACGGTTGAAACTCATCTAGACACTTTGCAAGCACAGTGAAGTTTTCGACGTCCTCACGAACCCCCGTTATGGTCACTTACAGGAACTCTCACGCAGGTTTGAGAGCAAATGGTCCACATTTCCTCAAAATATCCATCACATAAGGTATATAGCAATCCATCAAATCCAATGCCCTTGATTACAATTTGTGGGATAAATTTAAATGGAGGACATATGCATTTATTTTACAAATTTACCTATTTAAGTATTGCTGACTACATTGGTAAAACGATATCCTATCCTTGTGAAGAAACAATCCTACCCAACTGGATATTAGGTTAACAATATCACAAGAGCAGCTAACTTTCGTAGCAAAAGACAGTTGATATGGCTTTAGCGGAACATTAAATATCTCAACTACTAGAGCGAGGATATTACATCCCTTTCAATCCTAAATATTTTGACTGAAATCGAATTACTGTCGTCCATTTTATAAAACTATTATGAATGTAATAATGCGATTTTGTGATATTAAAGGTGCGTACTATTTCTCTGTAGAGTGAAAAAGACCAAACAATACGTACAAACGTTTGGGTGACGCAGGTAAGAATATTATATTTATAGTAATGTAATTTAGAACGCCGTATTTTATACCACTTTACAAGCACTTTTTGTAATCCATTGCAACGTAAAATGATCATCATAATATTAGGATCTTTGTTAATCAATACCATGACAATCCAAATCCTAACGCTCCAGCGACGGGACTTGTTTTCTTTTCAATGAGAGTTTCAGACAAAACTGTAATTATTCATATCGTATGAATGTTAATCACCCCATAAAAGCTTAATTAAGAAATTTATTCAGGTGATCTATGCGGAGGGAAAGTGATGACGTCACAGATCAAAAATTTTGGAAATAGAAAAATCTGACTACATACATCTAAAGGCGACCCTGAAATAGGCTGTTTCCCAAAGTAGCAGACCTGTAGTGTATATAGTGTTTTAACTAGAGGCGTTGGAATCTTAAAAATCTCTGGTCAAAACTCTATTGATATTCCTTGGTTTCTGAAGTTAGGAACCAGCATTAAACCATAGGGTTTTGTTAGTGAGATTCAAAACTTTGAAACCTGATATATCCGTGTTGGGAAATACTTTCCATTTTGGCCAATGACGTTCTCACTAATAGGGTAACATGAACATTGAGTTTTTTCCCTTTAATCCAAAAATGTTCAAAGTCGTGATGTCACACTTTCCAACCGCATTAGGATTATGTCCAAGCTGAAGAGAGACTTTTTCAAAGCTGCAGTAGAACCCATCCTGCTTTACGGCTAGACATCTTGGACACTTGCCAAGCATTAGGAGAAAGAACTGGACGGGAAATACACAAGAATGCTTCGGGCTGTTCTGAATATCAACCGGAAGAAACATCTAACAAAAAGCGTTTATACGGACACCTGCATCCTATCTAAGATGCAATAAGAGAGATTAGGCTCCAGCTAACTGGCTGGCCAACTGTGGAGACACAAATCGTAACTTGCAAGCTACATCCCTCTGTGGCACCCAACACATGGTAAAAGATCAATTGGAAGGCCTCATTGACCAAATGATAGATGACTCCGGATGCCTGCTCTAAGACCTGCCAACAGTTTTTTCTGTTAGAGACGGGTTGGAAGGAACGAGTCAGGAGGATCTGAAAGGAACTGTCGACCTCATGATGACGATGTCTACACACACTTTATCCCGTGCCACACACTTTACTTGAACTAGATCAAACAGACATTCTGTGATATTCAAATCTTCATCTCAAGAGCTTTAGGATGGTTTGAGGATGTCTAGAGTCACACCGTTATCCTATATCTCTACTCGTCAGTAAAGTCGGTATTGTGATATAATGTGAGTAGTTAGGTAGAGTAGGGTAAAACAATGCTGTTTGATGATAGCATTCTTCTTGTCATTGCAGGGTGACTAATCTACAATTAAAATGGGATCCCTTTTACTGTAAAAGGAACACGATATTCTTTTGTAATTCCAATCCGTAAACCGTGTTCTCACCCGCTCGGGAATGTACCTTCACCGTTAGTTTATTTACAAATATACAAGTATCAGCTATGTCAATGAAGTTTGATTCAAATCCAAATTAGCAGATTCAAGGACCTTGATATGGTGGATTATATCCTAATCAAATAGATTTAAATCTAGAATGTGGCCTTAAACGTTGCCAAAGATTGGCATCAATAGAAAGCTAGAAAAAAATGTTTATGCTGTCTTACAGTCTAGGGAATCGCATGTAAATATTCCATAAACGACCCACAACAAGTGCAATGCTGAATGACGAAAGTAATGTAAATGCTAGCTTTAGAGAAACTATTAAATGAACAAAGAGATATAGACCCATCGACGCTTTCTATAATGTTGCCAGGTAACACAACATTGTTACACCACCCTTAAATGTTGACTCGGTGAACATCACTTAGATGTTCCTTACACACAGAAAGAAAACCGTATAATTGGTCCTTCTTTATTATTGTAGGTAGGAAATCTGTAAATAATTTTTTAATTCTTTCGAACAGAATGCCATTGCTCCCAAAACTGTCACTGTTATGTCTTACGCCGGCGTCGGTGATGAGACCCCTCACCTCGTGATGATGCATGTGTATAATTGAACCACTGTATTGGTTGCACTATGATGATTTACAAAAATGATTGCCTTTAAAAATGAAAAGCTGAAGTAAAAATAACATCTGATAGGTAACTAGAAGGAATTTATTGCCTCTAATTCAAACCCATGAATAAGAGGCTGAAAAGATCTGGCTTCCATGCTTCAATACCTGATATAGCCAAATAATACAACAGAAGGTATTAAAAATTCTAGACTCTTTTTTTCATTAACACTAATGACAATATCCAACATATGTATTTACAAATAATTATCTCACAAATACTGTGGATAAAAAAATCCTCTACAGGTATTATCTGTGAGTTTTAGGTATCTTTTTTTACAACCTGTAGTTGCTAGTTGTGGTATTGAAGGTAGAACTATTTTTCTTTTTATTGTCAACATACGTCAAAACCAACTCTTTAAATTTATTCCACGATCCTTTAATATTTCCCCAAATTTGTTTACTAATCGTACTCATTCTACATTGATTTTTTTAGACATGGACAAATACTTTGCTAACTTGGAATCCGCAAGAATACAATAACATATCAGTTATAAATATTGATGCTGATAATCTATGGGTGCCTACTATAATTTTGTATAATAAGTAAGTAAATTTGTTATAATTACGTTTCTTCAGTCTCCAAATGTATGTTGTACAGCTTATTAGATAACAGTTCGGTTGTTTCCATAGTAACATTGCTAGTGTCTATGCCCGCGCTGGAACACAAATTTATGTAACCTGGAAATCGTGAGACGAGAGCTGGGAGCAGAAGACGGAGAATTCTTGTTAGTTGATATACGTTGCTTTTTCCTAGTGTTTATGCCCGCGCCTGGAACACAGATTTATGTAACCTGGAAATCGTGAGATGAGAGCTGGGAGCAGAAGACGGAGCATTCTTGTTAGTTGATATACGTTGCTTTTTACTTCCTTACTCACTCACTGCGGCCTCGAGGCATACATACAACAGAATCCCAATACAGTGATGAAAGTTTGCTATAACCACCATCGGTTTTATCTCTCAGATCTATTTACCATTAAATTTTCTCATGCATTAGCGGTACTAAAAAATGATAAGAACATGCTAACTAGCTTACGTACGTCACACTGCACTGTCTAATACTCGCAAAGTAAAACATTGTGAAAATAATTTCAATTCGTTCGTTCATGATTTCTTTGTCTTGGAAGAACAACTTCTTATTAAGGCAAGAATCCAACGGTTATGTCTTAATATGACATTATGTCATTAGCGGAGGGACCGAAGAGTTATTGAGTCAAATTTCCAAGTCTGGTGTAAAATATTTCTTGATATGGTACATTCTAAATATCCCCAGCCAGTAGGAACGGACTAGAAGAACAATGGAATAAATAAGGACATATTTTGGTTCAAGAAGGGGATGTAAGATGTTATTCGCCTTTCATGACGCACTCAATTCCTGTACGTCACTTTTTCTTTAAGCTTCAAATCTTGTGTTGTGTCTTGTGGCGAGAGATCAGCCAGGCACTATTATTAGTGATGGTATTAAAAATAAAAGGCACTAGTTTTCCTCGGAACTTTTACGCTTTCCTTGAAGAATCTAATTGACTAGTAACAATATCTCATCGATGCTCCCAGGTTACAGGTACTTCCATGACACATCTTCATACCTAATGGAGGAATATAAGTAAAGCAGTAGATGTGTACATGGTGTATATTAGTTGGTTACCTAAATTGTGGCACCTATATCATGAAGAAGCTCTTATCTTCCCCATTCCCCAAGTGCTATATCTTGTGATGTTGGCGACCATGAACTGCCAGGCATTCCTGTCACGTTCCATTCTAACAAGTTTGATCTATTCCATTCCATCCCATGTTGCGATGCACTTCAAAAACTTTGTTCTTTGACGCCCTCGATCCCTCTTTCCTGCTATCTTCCCAACGAGAAACAGGCATTCCAAAATACCTTTCCCTCTACAGTGCCCTAAAAATTCCAGCTGCTGTTTCCTAACTGCACTTAATAACATGCGTTGTTTGCGTGCCCGCTCTAAAACGACTGTGTTTGATATGCGGATTGTCCATGGGATTCGCATACGTCTCCAGAACAACATTTCTGCTGCTTGCAAACTCTTACAGTCTAATAATTTTTGCTATTTTCCCTCTCTTATTATTCAGTTCTACAAGAAGAAACTCTGAAGAATTAAGTGATTGTTTAATATGAAATACAGGATAGTAATATATGGTGTAATCTGGTTTATTTACTTTTCACTATGTTGCCGACATTTAAATACTACCTTACGTCTAGTAGCTATCCTATAGTTTGTAATTCTCACTTCTTCTTTTAGTGCCGAAGAAACATTTTCTGGTGGCCGTTACAAATTTAAAACGAAGGTAATTATTGACAGCAATGGCCATCAGACATGGTTTGCGGCTGCTTCCTTCAAGAGTTCTTGTAAATTTGATATCAGAAATTTCCCCTTTGACGAACAGGTGAGGTTTTAATGTCAACCAGGAAAAATATTGGTGTGTTTGTTTGTTCTTTATCTTGATCAATTGGCATGTTGTTTTCACTTGTGTTAGAAACAACTGGTCTCATACTTAGCACAAAGCTTCTTAGCCCTAGCAACAATAAATGTTGTAACGATCAACTGAATCTTCATTACAAATAAATATCATGATCCTCGATAATTTTCATCTATCTGGTTACTATCAACTTAACTGGTTACTTACGTGTTCAATAATGACTGTCCTGTTCATTAGTAATCATCATGCTTACGTATGTCTGTCGTGCTTACTTATGCCTCTCATATTTACTGACGACCAACATGTTTACGTATGGCCGTCATGTTAACTGATGACTTGAATGCTTACTTATGCCTGTCATGTTTACTGACGACCAACATGTTTACTTATGCCTGTCATGTTTAGTGATGACTTGAGTGTTTACTTATGCCTGTCATGTTTACAAATGAACAGCATGTTTACTTATGCCTGTCTTGTTTACTGATGACTTGAATGCTTACTTATACCTGTCATGTTTACAAATGAACAGCATGTTTACTTATGCCTGTCATGTTTAGTGATGACTTGAGTGTTTACTTATACCTGTCATGTTTACAAATGAACTGATGCCTGTCTTGTTTACTGATGACTTGAATGCTTACTTATACCTGTCATGTTTACAAATGACCAGCATGTTTACTTATGCTTGTCATATTTATTGAGTACGGTGTTGCTTAATAATAAATGTCAGTCTTCAAAAATGAATAATCAACATATTTTAACGAGACATGTATATCAATTTATGTTGAAAACTTCGAAACTAAAGAAAAGAGTATCTGCTCTTTATCAGAACTGTAGATAACGTAAACAGAAGATGTGTAATAACATCTCTCACTAAAATGATTATCCACTCCTCCGCCATTGCAGTGATAAACTGTAGAGACAATTTCAACAAAATTGTTTTCATAGGAATGTCGCCTGATATTTGGATCTTGGGCATACAGCAACGACAAATTGGACATCTTTCCAGCAACGGTATGTACATTGACTGCTGAAGTTCAATATCCTAAAGCATTCCTGTCTTTGTGTATCTTGCTATATCACAATCTCTCAGCAGAGTCAACATTATCTTGGTAATGACATAGAAAATATGATAAAATAGTTTGATGCTTAGACAAGCTCATCAGAACCAAACGTCAAATATAGTGTCATAAGAACAATAGATACGATCGAAATTGTAGTAAACAATAAAATCTAGAATTCTGATTGGTTACAAAAGAAACAATGGAAAACATGTGTGGTCGCTAACTAGGGCACTACATCAACTATACAATGTCCAAAACAACCTCTTTTTGGCGAACACGTTCTGCTTCATATTTCTTGATGCATTATCGATTCCTGCTGTCACTTTTTCCTAATCTCCGTATTCTATTCCTTTCGCACTGTCTTCGTTCTCGTTTAGATCCTTGTAGTGTTTTTCTTCCAGTTGATGTTCTTTTTCCATTTGCATATTTCTCTTCCTCGTCTTGTAACTTCTGGTGTCAACTTTACCCTATTCCTTCCGAATTTCCTCTATAAATTGTGCCTTTCTACCTTTCTATCAACTATCTCTTGTATCATTTTCATGTCTTGCAACATATAAGCTCTTTGCTTGTCCCTTTTATTATTCTTATCAGCCGTTCTTTCTATATCCTCTCTCAAACGGCTTAAATTTGCGTTTCTTTCACCATAAATCAGTAACCAAACTTTTTTTTATGAGACTTTAAAGGCCTCGCTATAATTTTCACTGTTCTTTCTCTTATCTGATTGACATACGGTTCATTTTTCTCTCCATACATTCGTATCATCATGATAATCCCTTATCAACTTGCAACTAGATATTTATTTCATTCTCCCATCATAAAACAATTTAGCTCTTAAAATATGGAAATTATGAAGATGCATCAACGAGGCTGTAAATTACCTGAAACCACTTCAAGCACAATTTTCACACGGTGGTCACGTGACACAATTCAATTTCTTCATCAAGGTTCTATTGTTTTACAGACTACTCTCTTCTATCTAGCTGTTTTTACAAATGGTAATCCTAATTAGATGAACCGACCAAATTATTTGACTTTATAGGGAAGAGACGATTTAAAAATATCAAGTTGGATGAGATTCTAGAAAAGGTAAAAATGTCACGACCGGGATTCGACCGGGGCCCACGCATTTGCGGCGTGCTGCTCTACCGTTTTTACTTTTCTTTAGTATCTCTTCAAACATGATAATTTCCATTCCTTCCATAATTTGTACTTTCTCTATTCATATCCTGAAATATTTTGTTTCTTCTTTTTCTAGTCACTCTTGTTGATCAATTAATGTCTTAATCAATATTATTGAATTGGTCTCAAAAGCAGCTTAATTTTTCTTTGACAAAACCGCAAACCGGTGCAAAAAGTGAAAGACAGCATAAAAAACATTTTTTCCTTACCCATATTAAAAAATTCATTCCCCTATTGACCGATATTCAACTGGAAACAGTGAATTGTTAAATTTTGTCTTTTTACAGGACACTGCTCCACCTTATCCTACTTGTGACATTTAAAGGAAATAAGCATGCAGTAACTTACTTAACGTTATCGAGATTGGGTTATTTTGAAATTCCCTAGACTGGTGAGAGTTTGGGGGTTTTAGTAGACCCATGGCCATCATTGAAATTAATAACGACAAAAATGTTTTTCATTTATGTGTAAAACTTAGCACATTAGACTAGTCATCTTTTAAACGCAGAAAAATCAGTTTGTGTTTGAAATTGATGGTAATGATGTCATAGGACAGCTGGAAGTTGGCAACTTTTGAGTCACCATTTAATAATGCATTTTTGAAATTCCGTTGACTAGCAAAACATAAAAGTAAACTTTAATTCTTAGGTTTATAATATTATAAACACTAGATAACAAATAAAATGAATTGAGTCAAAAGAACTATCTTACATGCAAGTTTTCTCATTTGTGACGATAACCAGGTTTAATCCAATTATTTTCGTTTGTTGTCTAATTATGTTCCTTGACATGTTGGAATCTTCTGTAGATGACTCTCCATAGGAACTAATTATGATGTCATAGATTAAAAAGTCCAAATTTTTTTTTAAAAGATAGGCTAAGTCGCTATGGAGATTTTAGGTATCGTTTAGACCCGCGGGCATACTTGATGCCCCGCCCTGTTGGGTTGAATGTATTATTTCAATTCATTTCTAATCATATTGATCACTATTTCAGACTTTAAAACTAGCAAGGATAATTCCTCTTAAAATGAATGTCAATATCTATTTATATAAATCTTCCGTAAAGAGATAATTACCAAGGGATTAATCCATCTCGCTGTAGACTCTACTTCAAATAATAATAAGAATAACAGTATAAAAATCATTTGTGGGAATGAATTGTAAGGTATTTTAGAAACATCTGTATTTTAAGAATTTAGTAAATAGAATGTAATAGAAGCCTTCCATTCCTAGATTGCCATTCATTACGTTGGGGAAACCTAGCAAACTGCCATATTTAAACTATTAACGAATCGACTTACTTATTTCATTTGCGTTCTAACTTTTTAATGAAAATGCAAAAGAAAAAATACTAATTTATGGAATTCACCATGTTGCTATTCTGTATCAAGCAAGTCAAGTCCAAGTACAAGTCTACCCCCCTTTTGCTATTTATTAGCTCATTGTCTAAGAATCCGTACACACTTGGTAAATAAGGAATATTAAAGTGTATGATGTGTATGATGTAAAGTGGATGACATTCTGCTTTACGAAATTAACAAAATAAATGTATCATAATCTAATACAATTGAAAACATCTGAACAAGCATAAGAAATTGTTTCAAACAAAGTGCATATAAACTAAGAACAAAGAAACACAGACCAGTGTCCATTTAGACCCCAGGGCTAAAATTTTCCGATCTCCAGCTGGTTGATAGTCAACAGTAAAAGTTTCACAAGTCAGAGAGACAAAGCTTAACGAGCAATAACAATTGTTTTGACCTTTTTTGTTTTGTTGTTTATTTCTCTTTTTGCAACTTTTGCCACCACTGCTCTCTTTGAAAAAGAATCCCGTAGAGATTCCATTTCTTAACTGGTTAATATATTTTTGGTACATCTGGAGATGTTATCTCACCATCACTATTTTAGTAAATGACATGTAAATTGACCTTAGATCTCAGTCGTTGAGCTGAAAAATCTTGATAACCTAAGGATATAAATGAAAATCCCTATTATGGAAAACCAAGGATTTCTAAGGAATTCTGGAAGCCGAGAATTTTACGAAGGTGTTTCAGAATGTTTTGCTAAAATGAAAGCCCTGTGACCCAAAGGAATCATTCTCAAATATTAATCGGTCTCGATTTTTGTTGACACAGAAATGCAGAGTTTGAAAACACAGAATTTAAAAATTAAGTAACATAAACAATCTTGAAATTTCAGTTCATTTTGAGCATGAAGTTTGCCAGGAACTCTATCTATTTTAAAAGCTACACTAGTTCTTGGTTATAAATTTAAAAGAGGACAGCATGAGAAAAGAAATCGAATCATAAAGTAATAAATCTGTAATTACAAGGCAAAAGAAAAAAGTTGCAAGTTGTTGTTACATGATGTACTTTGTTATACTTTGTATTGTGTTGGATTTGTATCAATCTAATGAAATGCCCTTGTTATTTCAGCTTCAAGGAGATTTAAGTGACTACATCCCAAGTGGTGAATGGGAAATGATTGGACTGCCTGCCAAAAAGCTTGTTACTTTGTATCCATGCTGTGAGAAACCGTTCGCAGAAGTTGTATACAAAGTTCGAATGCGAAGGAAAGTGCTCTATTACCTATTCAATCTGATACTACCTTGCACCATCATAGCATCATTGGCCTTACTGGCTTTCTGTATTCCGCCAATGTCTGGACAAAGGGTTACCCTTAGTATCACTGTCATGTTAGCAATGAGCGTCTTTCTAAATTTCGCCTGGACACGACTTCCGGTGACGTCAGAAAGTGTGCCTTTACTGGCGAAATATTACATGTTGACAATGGTCGAAATCGGAATGTCTCTATTTGCCAACTGTATAACTTTGAACTATTTCTACAGAGACAACGCTCTCAGCTATTTACCACACTGCTGTCGAGTGGCTGTTCTTGGGTGGCTTGCAAAACTGGTGGCATCACTCTTCTGTATGAGACATCCAACAGAGACAAGTAAGTTATCAAAGATGATCAAGGAGTATTCTATTGAATCTGAAGCTCCTTCGGATTACGATTATTTTCCTGCTGAATACGACAGCTTTCGAACTTTGTCAGCGCAACTTCATCGAGACGAAAGAATAGGAGGAAAAACTGTGGAGAGTGTTGTTACAATCATGGACTCCGGAGGAGATGATCCAAGGTGGAGACAAGTGCCCAACCCAAAGGTAAAAGTTACACATATGGTTAAAAGGAGACAAAGGAAACCAATGCCTTTTAAAAGACTATTTCTTCACGAAGTGTTAAAGCATACCAGTACGCATGCTCTTGCTGCAGAACCGCATCAGCATTACAAACAATACAAAGAGTATCGTCAGAATCGTGATGAAGATGACGTAGATGTTCTGGTTGGTAATACCGTCGAAAATGCTCTTCTGAATGAACTCGAGGACATCAAACAATTTACTGCTCTGATAGTAGACAGATTCTTCTTAGTTGTATTTCTGATTACAATAGCTCTTTCCTTTACAGCTCTTCTGTCCGGAGACACTTCAGAATTTGTTTTGGAATAAAATTGCAGAATTTGGTTAGAGATACAAAATTGTATGATATTCTTAAATTATAAGGAGAAATATTATGTTTAAGTGTAGCTCGATGAAATACAGTAGGATGCTAAGTTATATGGTGTTCTACCCAACACTGTAATTGGACGCTTTTATTTTGTCACAGTTTTCAAATGCAGAGCTACTTTGTGTTGCCATGACCTTAAAACAGTATTGGCATGAGACTGAATAAAGGGCATGTTATGAAATAAACCAGGTGTATGAAATGCATCTATGTTTAGACAATGCTCATTAAAATTCACGCCGACAACTCTTCCTTATGTGAAGAGCTGTTGGCTAATTTCATGTTTTGTAGATGTGAATTTAAAGCTCCTACAATAATCTCCTGATTTTAAATCCTTGATTTAGTTTAAGAGCAATAGAATATAAGAATTGCGAACAATATTCATTTTAAAAGATCAATGTTTAGAAATTAGAGTTAAAGGTTTGGGAGATGATATTATATGTCTGTCAAGTTTTTAAGTTGCCGCAAAATAGATTATAAAATTGAAATTCAAGCATCATAAAATGAAATTGTGGAGCAATCACATGAAGCATTATAAAAATGATCTAGAGTTGCATTTGTTTGTATTGTAAAGGTAAGATAAATATGGAAAATCTAATTGTAGTGATGTTAACTGGAAATCAAGAATTGAAATCAGCCCCCTTGACTTCATTTCTAAATAAACCTGTTCTCTCCAAATAATGCGGCAAAGCTTTAGGAGCTTCCTATTTAAATGCGCATAGTAAGTGTTAGAATAGTCACACGAAGCAGCAAACTTTGTTTTAACCTACACAAATGCGTACAAACTTTGCTTTAATTTACTGTAATGGTACAGATAGGTTATTACGGGTTCTAAAGATCAAAAATGAAATAAAAACTCCAGAAATTCCAACAGCCTTCAGGCTCCCACAGTCTATTACTTAAAAAAGCAATCCACAAACAACACAAACCAAACTCTCTGAAATCCAAACAACATCTGAATTTCAAGTGTCATCAGGCTAATTTTATATAATTTTTACAATAGATAAGAATTAGCCAATCAAAGAGAGATAAACACACAAGACAAAAGATGACGCAGGCAGTTAAATATAGAGAAACAGAGAAGTACAGCAGACACACGTGACAGAAAACATATGAAAGCAACATTATACATGATCAGCATATGAGGTTGACATGATTGGGCAAATACCAAGAACTGAAGCAAACAGTGATACAACAAGTAAAAATGGATAGTAAAGAGTAGAATTAACGTTACACAACATATGAATTATCATATCCTCAGTCATCAAAGAGTAATAGACAATATACGTGGTAATTATCATTGAACATAATTTAGAGTTTTGTCAACTTACAGCTGTATTGTGAGTTCTCCTCTAATCTTTAGTATTTCTTAATCTTCCTGACTTACCTTTAGCCATATCCAGACTACTTTTTAATCAAATCACCAGGATTTAGGGGGCGGGGGAGCTAGTAGGCCCGAGGCAGTATTATAGGAGGATGTTCTGATCTCCTATAATTACGACTACGCGGCAGCAATGGCAGCGCAAACTGTTAATTTCTTGTAGTGGCCTAAGTCACGAGACAAAAATCACTACGAACAGTATTGCTTGAAGTCGTGTAGCAAGTGTGTTATAAACTGAGGATTTACAATGAAGATAAATATACTTTACAAAGAAAAGGGAACAATAATTAGGAAATGACATTAAGAGTAATTAAATCTACGGTATTGTCTATGTTACAATACTAATGACAATTATGAGTCACCACAGTATCAACCTGAATAATCTTCTAAATGTACTTTACTTTGGTATGAAAACTAACATATTTGTTTATTTATTTGTCAACTGTAGAAAAATAAGTTTTAACATTGAACGCACAACCAAAAACCCGGAGCATTGCAGGCAATGGGTGGCTGACATTTAATACATCAGCTCCATGAGGGTGTACATACTCGTAGAGGCAGTACTTTGGCTCCATAAAAAGATGTAGAAGGAATAATTCATTAAATTTTTCAAACCTCTTTATAAGTAGGGACTAGTTATAGAAATAGTAGTATATGCAAATGGCTGCAGTTCTGCCCGTTAGAGAGCAACTGCAAACAAAACACCTAGAGTGGTTAAATTCAGCCCTTTGTGTAAACATGACCATCAAAATAATGTTCCGCTACATGTTTATTTCAGCTGAATCCAAGCTAAATCAAGAAACTGAGGCGTCCACTAATATTCTGCATTCAATTGTGAGGACCGATTGTGTATGAAGACAGAAGAAAATGTTAAATTAACATTGAGCATCAGACGTTGTAGAACGTTGAACTCTACTGAATGAAATTGTGGTAGATCCGCTCACATAAGCAAGCACATAATTATAGATAAATGTGTAGATAGGTGCAACAAAAAATATTAAATGTGATATTAATGGCGTATTATTCATACCCATTGACAACCAAAAATTTTCTGAACTCTCAGTTACTAAAAATATTGTTGGCGTGAACTTGGTTTTCGCAGGACTTACCAAGTCTGTAACATAATATGAAACATTTGGAACGTCTACTAGCTCCCCGCTAGGAAGTATGCTTACCATCGCCTTACAACAGGACTTGATCTTTATAAAATGTTTTTAATACAAAACTTCATTCCCTTAATAATGGGTGGCCACAGGATAATAAAGTTTATCTATTGCTATAAAGATTGTATGGCAAAATTAGTTAAATTTTATTTGAGATCTGCAACTCTTTTAGCAACCTAATAAATTGCTTAAGACAAAATGTTCCACATTGGAGCTTTATCGGCATGATAATCCTGTCCGAAAGCATTATTACACACCTCAAAGGCTCTTATCTGATTAGGCTCAATCATAAATCTAACACAGAGTAACTTCTAACTCACCACAAAGGACACTTACATTAAATCTTCAGCTAATATTTTTACAAATTAAAATCACAGCAATAATTCTAATAATTCTGAGAATAAAAATCTTTCAAAGATGTTATCATCTTATTGAATCTCCTACATGCTAATTCGAGAGAAAATGAAGTCGACGACAATCAATGGTGTAGCTAGACAATCGTTTTAGTTGGCACTACACCTAAGTTTTATGTAGTTAAAATTAGTGTCTAGTGTACTTTGTTACAAACGTTTGCATGGAAGCAGTCACAAGTGCTGGGGTGCTGATCAAGTGACCTCGTTGCCTCAGGCTGACTATGCCACTGACGACAACCTATTTTTGGAATTACAATTAACTCCGTGCCTCTACCAGCACAAAAGTTTATAGGTTTTGCATTTCCAAGCAGCAGAAAGAATAGTAAAACGCAAAAATTGTGTCCCATAGATAAGAAATAAATCTTTTTATGGTAATATAGTAGTCTTTGTGTTGTTTCAAACTAATTATAAGTTGATTGACTTCTTTGGTAGACAAATAAATAATTTAGCTGTCCTGAGCTCTTGTTTCCTCTTTAGTATATCCCTCTTTCTATTTATATTCCTCTAATCTCCGTCCAGTATGCCAAATACTGAAATTGCGTATAATTCTCTGTCACCTCATTACTCCCCTAATTTTCTATCATTTCTACCTTAAAAAGGCAGTGTTTAACGTAGTGACACTGTGACGAGTGGGGAGGCATCGGGTAATTTGTTGGATATAGCCCTTTTCTGTTAGATATCAGCTTGTTTTGGTGTCCCAGATCCGAAGTGCTCCCGTTACTTTTACAGCCGTTCAGGCACTATTGTATGGGAGACATGTTTATCTTAACTTCGCAAGAACACTACTCACATCTCTTTGCTTTCTTTCAGAGAACTTGATCAGTACTACATTTTACCCGTTTATACAACAGGATATGATCAATGTTAACTCCAAAACTTGGCTTTCATGAGTAGATAACCGTAAGCTGAGGGGCAGTTATATATAGCTGTTAACTATAAATTCTGTTGACAGTACGAAAATTAGGAAAGTGATCCAAACGAAAGAAGCTTAAATCACTGTACCTACTTCTCTGCTTATGCTATTTTGCTCATGCCCATTAGACAGTATATGAAACCTTCCTCCTTGAAACTGAGAAGTAG